>PVJX010000902.1:0-184008 GCA_004027295.1 Dolichotis patagonum
ACGGCTGAGGAAGAGAACTAGGACATAGCAGATGCAGTCAGGCCAAAGGGAAGCGCAGATAGGGCACTGGGTGCACTGCCGGCCTGGGGGAGCCTGGGGATAAGGTGGGGGCTCTGTCATCATGGCGGCAGAGTTGGGGGTGGGGACTGGCCTGCCAGAGGCACAGGGTTTTGCTTTAATAGGAGCCCAAGGGAGGAAGAAGCCAGCCGCGCCTCCACTTGAGTGGGCCGCGGGGTCTGTCGGACCCAGGGTGCTGGGGGGGGAACATCCACGCAGCCCTGGCTGGGACACTCTGAGCCCTCTCCTGCCCCCGCAGCATTAGGCCCAGCTCAGCTTGCTGAGAGCGTCCAGTGTGAACGTCCTCCCGTCACTTGGGCAAATCTGCGGGGACGCGACGGTTACCGTGTGGCGCTTGGCCTGGGCCATGGTGCCCAGGTATTTGGTCAGACCCTGGTCTGGACCCCACTGGGAAGGTCTTTGTCGTTGTGATCAGCACTAAATCAGCAGAGACCCCCATGCGGTGGTGGGCGGGCCCGGTCCCATAATCGAAGGACTTAAGGGGAGACTGAGAACCTCCCGAGAGGGAGGGACTCTGACCCCAGGCTGGAGACTGAGAAACTGGCTCTTCCCAGGGCTCCTGGACGACTGTACCCCCCAGGTACACGCATGCACGCACACGCATACATGCACACGCATGCACGCACACACACGCACAGAAGGCGTGCAGAGATTTTAGCACACATCTTGTTGAGTCTCCTTTCTAGAATCCCACCTTGCTTTCCTGGAAACCAGTGAATAAAATGTAGGAGCCAAGCTTTCAGAATACAAATAAAACTAAATCCCTGCAACAAAACCACAGCAAAGCCCAGACTTGGAAGATGAAATCTCTGCAGGGTTGTGGCGGGCAGGGCCCAGCAGGCAGGGGGGGAGCGCAGAGCCCTGCTAGCCGGCGCAGCCGCAGGGCTGGTCCTGGAGCTGTGACTCTGGCCCTCATCTGGGCCCTCCGTAGGACCCTCCAGAGGGGCAGCACAGCCTGCAGTGTGGACATGCGCACATCGCTAGGCATGCACACACTTCCCTATGCACACGTGCACACACTCGGACACCCACACATGTGCACACCCACAGACATACACCTGCCCTGCATACATACTCAGAACCCCCGTGTGCACAGACACACCTGCCCTGTATACATGTGCATACAGTCAGACACCCCCGTGTGTGCACACCCATGCACAATTGTGCACACCCACACACACCATCAGTAACCTTTACATCACTGTATACACAATTTGGAGGAGGAGAAATTGGTTTTTGCTACTGGTTTGAGAGGATTCAGTCCATGGTTGACTCCAAGACAGGAGACTCATGGAGGAAGGGCTTGGTGTACGAAGTCTGCTTGCTTCCTGGCAGCTGGGAGACAGAGAGCAGGAGGAGGTCAGGGACTGACTATGCCCTTCAAGGCCGTGGCTGGGTAACCGCTTCACCCCCAAGGCCTTCCTGCAGCCCATTCAGCCGTGAGCTTGTGGATTAACCCACGAGCAAAGGCAGTGCTCTGTGATCCAGGCCCCTCTCTTGCCCTGCCTTTGAGCACAGCTGTGTTAGGGAGTAAGCCTTTGATACGGGAGACCTTGGGGACACTTCATTCATCAGCATCATATGTGCTTTGTACGTGCTCAAGCACCCTCATGTGTATCCACACATGTGTTACATGTGCACACGTGCATACATGTCTGGCGGTATGCCTGTGCACAGAGACAAGCAGGCACGTAAGCACACACAGACATGCACACTGTGTGACAGTGCTCAGCTCCACACCCATCAGCCCCAGCGCCATCGGACCCCACAACCACTCTGCTGAGCCCAGGATTTGCAGGAAGGACTCGTACGCAGCCCTCCCGTACAGTAAGTAAGAGAACTCCTCAGCCTAGACCTGGCCTGTGGACACCAGGCCTCCTGGACAAGCCCTGGATGGGCTGGAGGGAAGAGGGGGTGCCAGGCGGGGACCTAGCTCCATGATGGCTGCCCATCCACATCCCATGTGTCTGTCTGCATCCCCAGTGCTTGATGCCCGAGGAAGGGGTGCACCCTTCCCACTTGCCCAGAATGGTCACTGTGAGGCTGACGCAGCTCCTGCAGTCACGTAGATGGGGCACGGCAGGAGAGGCCGCTGTACCACGGCCCTGAGTTCGGCGGCAGTAGGAGCTGGGAAGCTGTCCTGGGGCGGCCACTGGGGTCCCCAGCCTCTGGTGGGTGGTGCCCTGACCCCAAGAACCTGGCACAGCCCTGCCCAGCTCCCCTCAGGATCTGAAGCTGCACCCTGAGGCCTGGGGGGTGTTAGGCACAGGCAGTGCTGTTCCCTCATGGTTCTTCCTGTGCCGTCTCGAGGCCAAGGGCTGAGGGACTCACTTCCAGGGGCCACCTGGGTGCCAACTCCACACGTGACCTGACTGCTGGGCTCCTCCCGGCGCCCCCTGCATCCAGTTGCTGTTCTCACCCCAGCCCCATGACGGACCTAGAGTCTGGACCAGCCCAGAGACTGCTGCGATTCCATGAAACCCTAGTGGCTGTCTCCCTGGGTCACACAGTGGCTTTTCTGCTCGCTGCTTCCCTCTCAGCCGTGGGGACAGTGAGAGCTGCTCCTGGTGGCTAAGGCAGCAGAGGCCTTTGGTGGGACAGAGCCCAGGGACTGGAGGCGGGAGTCAGGTCTGACCGCAGTGTCCTGGCTACGCGGGGCGGTCCATCCTGGGCGAGTTGCCTGAGGGATGGTTCTCGAGCCAGGTGTGCCTGAATGTTTCGGTCACATCCACAAGACAGAAGCTGGAGGTGACGGGGGAGCACAAGGGCAGATGGGAGAGTCCAGGCCATGAGCAAGCAGTAGGCTGTGCCGTGGTCACCAAAGGTGGTGGACAGCAGCCATGCCCCTGCCGCACTGGACCTCGACAGCCCCTGCCTGGGCAGCCAGGTTGGACCCCTGGGTCCAGGCCCTCGGGGTCCCAGGGGCCCGTCCCAAGACCCACTCGGCCATACAGGCAGAAGCCAGGCTGCCTGTGGATAGGGCCCAGGTCCTGCCCTCCGGGTTGCAGCAGAGCCTCTTTCCAGGGCAGGGAAGATGTGTTAGGAGCCCTAAGCCAGGCTAGGCCACCGTGTCCCTGTGTCCCTGGCACTGAGCCTGGCGTAGCCAGGACCCTGCAGAGCCGGTATGGCGAGGGTGATGACCCAAGCTCGGTTTGCCCCTGTGCCTGGGCTGAGTCCCCAGTGTGATGGCGGGAGTGGGCATGGAGGAGCCTCACAGATGGACCCCTGCCTTTCTCCTGAGTGACCCCTCGTGGGGCTGGATCAGCTGCTGTGAGGCTGGGAGCTACAGAGCGCGGTGTCCACACCAAGCTGTTGGACCTCCAGCCTCGAACCCTGAGCCAAACCAGCCTCTGTTCTTTGTAAATCACCCAGGCTGGAGGGTTCCACTAGAGTGGTGGCAGCAGCGGAGACCAGGGTGGGCGTCAACCCTGCTCTGAGCCAAGCTTCCTCGGTGACTGAGGTTGTGGTCACTGAGCCTCGGAGCTCCGTCCCCTGCCTGGGAGGGCATGTGGTACTCTGGGGGTGCTGAGGCAGGAGGACGCAAGTTCAAACTCAGTCTGGGTGATTTAGCAAGTTAACACTTCGTCTCAAAATTTTAAATGTTTTAAAAGGGCTGTGGATATAGCTCAGTGCAAAGGCCCGGGATTCCACCCCAGTACTGCAAAAAAGGAAGAAAAAAGAGGTTAGGGAGGCTGCCAGGCACTGAATCCTATCTGCCGGGGTGGGGGGCAGCGATGACTGTGACATCGATGGTGGGGAGGAGCTAGTGGAGCCCGGGACTCAGTTTCCCCACTAAGACAGAAGCGATGGCGGCTCCTCTCTCCCCTGGGACCCAGGGAGACAGGGCCCACTGCTACCACCGTGCCACCACATGTTTACGGAGCCTGTGTGGGTACCAGGGCTCCCCCTGCTCAGGGAGGGAGACAGTGCCCTTGCCTGGCCACCCAAGATACCGGCTGCAGTGTCCACGTCATGGAGGACTGGGGGGCCTGGGGCCCATCAGGAGGGACCTGGCTTCAGACGGGTGAGGGACTTGCAGCTGTCCCGTCTGCCACCATTCGGCAGCCCTTTCCTCCTGAGGTCCCTGGGCCATGCTTTGCTTATATTTGCCCCGGAGTCTTGACTTTCTCACTTTCAGAACTTCGGCCCGAGGGCCTGGCTTGATGCTTCCCAGCTCTGTGACCTTGGAGAGGTCACTCTGTGACGCAGTTTCTTCACCTATGCAGCAAGGCGAAAACCTTACAGAGCAGAGGAAGCTGACAGAGGCACCGCACAGATGGGGGGTGGGGGGCTTGGAGGGCAAGGCCAGCGGCGGGCCCTGGCCCCCGCTCTGCTCCTGCTGCCCTGCGCTGGGAGAAGTGCAGCCCACCCCCGAGGTTACCGGGCGAGCCCGGACCTGGGGCGGGGTAGGGGTGGAGGTGTACAAGCCGGCCAGGAAAGCTCCCCGCGGGTCTGACCCAGGGTCCTGCCTTGAGCGTCCCCAGCCGGCCACCATCCTGGGCTGCAAAGCCCTGGGACCCCGGGTCCCATGCATGCCGGGAGTACAGGGCTGCTGGTGCTGCCAGTGGCAGCAGAGTGAGTGTGAGTGCGTGTGTGTGCGTGTGCATGGGTGCAGTGTGCTCTGCACACATGCATCGAACATGTGCACACACTTGTGTGTGTGTGCTGTGTGTACATGTGCTTGTGTTCACGTTGTGTGTGCTGCGTGTGCTGGGTGTGCATGTTCCACGTGTGTTACACGCACGTGTTCTGTGCGTATGTGTGGTGTCTGTGTGTGTCTAATCTGCTTCCTGCTGTTGGTCTTTGTCACTTCTGTCACACCCTGGTGTGTTTAAAGGTCTGTCTGCTTGGCAGTGCTGGCTGAGGCTGACACTTCTCTGCACCCTCGTCTGGGCCCTGCCTGTATGGCCTGGGCACAAGTCTCCAGATGGGGTGAGGGTGACAGCTAATGCAGCACAGTCCCCTCAGCCTTGCAGGGTCCTCTCCAGACGCTGGCACTGTTCACCCTCCCCTTGTAGGAGCCAGTTCCCCACAGATCACCAGCACCTGGTATTATTTGACTTTCAAAATTGTGTGCATTGGTTGGGCTCACAGGAGCTAGAAAACGTTCCTGAGATTTGCACATCTCCGACTTCTCGCAGGTAGAAAATCTCCGCGTGGCTCTTGGTCCCCAGAGACCCCTTCTGCTCTCTCCATGTTGTTTCCAGGGCCAGTCTCTTTTTAGTCCTCTGGGTCAGTGGCCCAGGAGCATTCACAGACCTCAGCCCTCCACCCTCTGCAGGACCTGATTAATTCTCCTCCGGCTCATGGATCTGCAGCTTGGAGACTGCAACGCCTCAGTCCTGCCCGCCAGGTCTCCCCTGCACCAAGCCTGGGCTACTTCCCCACACTTTCCTTCTTAACAGAAGCCTGGGACTTCTCCTGTCCCTCGGGGACTTTACCCATCTGAGGGTGCTGGGAGAGTGCACTGCTATTCTCGGCAGCAGTGCGCCTCCCTGTTACCCACCCACCCCTTCCGCGCCTCTGCCGCCCCCACGGCCACTTCCACAAGCCGCCCCTTGCTGGGTGTTGAGTTCCAGGGCAGGACTCTGGGGGACACAGGCACGGGGAGCATTCTGCCCCCTGAACAGACCTGTCCGATGGCCGGCTCCCCACCCAAGGACACTCGGGTTGTTCCCGCTTGTTTAATGGGCTGAGCAAACTCGTGAGCAGTCTTTCCTGCTGTGGACTTATGGCTTTGCTTCTCCTAGGTCGGAATCATAGGGTGAGACTTTTGGGTCAAGGGTGGCTGTGCGTTTATTAGAATAAACTGCTAGGTCTTTCTGCGTGCCCACCACCCCCGCAAGAGGGTTCTGTTCCCCCACCTCCTGCCAGTGTTTGGGTTGCGTCTGCGCCCAAGCTGCCCTGGTGGGTGTGCATTTAGAACTCATTGGTAGATCCAGTTGGCTAATGTATTCAGGACGTTTCCTGTCCCTGTTCATAGGGAAAATGGGTCTCTGTCTCTGTCTCTGTCTCAGTCTTGTCTTCCCCTCTCTTCTACTCCTTCCTTCCCTCTTCCTTCTCTCCGCTTTCTCTTGGAGACCATATCCAGATTTGGAACCGAATCAACACCAGTCTTTTAAAACTGGGGGCCTTACTCCTTTTGTTAAGTTCTAGAAAGTTCCATATAAGATCGGCTGCAACTGGCCCCTGAATCATCTGCCACCCTGACCTGCAGGCTCTGTGGACATAGGACTCTTCTGGAGAAGGATAAGGTCTGCGATTTCTGTTCTTGACATACTTTTCTATTTCCCTTTGGGCCAGACTTGGCGCTTTGCATTCATTCTGAAATGTGTCCATTTGTTATCCCGAAGCCTTCCTTAAATGTCCTTGCCCGGCAAGGAGGCTCTGGGGCCCCCCAAGAATAGAACATCCGGGACCCCTCCCTGGAGCCAGAGAGGCAGCTGCAGCTGGCAGGGCCTCTCCAAAGGAGCGGGGTCCTGGGGCTCTGCGCAAAGGGCTCGGGGCTCCTCCACAGCTCCTCTCTCCCCGCATCCTGGGCCAGGGCTGCCAGGGACCGTGGTGGTCAGGTGGTCTCAGAGGTCTGTGAGCCCAAGAGACCTTATCTGGGCAGTGGGTGTGGCCACACCTGCCTGGGGTGTGTACCAAGGATGGTGAGGACAGTGTGCCTGTGTCAGGTGTGTGCAGGGACAAGGTGGACTAAGTGACAAGTGAGTGCAAAAAGCCCTCCTGGCAGCAGGCCAGCAGCCTTCAGTTCCTGCCTCGTTCCCTTGGGAATCAGCCACAGCGAGGCCCCCAAAGCTTGTTCTTCCTTTCACGGCACGAAGTGTCCAGCGGCAGAAGCTGAGGCCATGAGATCCTGGGTGCGAGGTCACAGGGGGATTCTGGGAACCCCTCAACACCACACAGCGCATCCCTGGGCCCAGCAGGCATGGGCGTGGGACTGTAGAGAGAGACCTAGGCTGCAGCCTAGGGAGGGAGCTGGACTGAGCTTGGAGCCGGAGCCCTGCGGAGGTTCCAGGGAGGGAAATGCAGGCATTCACATCCACCCGGCTTCCGTAGCCAGCGAGGGCCCTGGGAGATGTTAACACTGGAAGCTGGCAGAGACCACATTGCCCAGCATCCCCTTCACACCTTTGTTAAGTGTGAAGTCATGAAATCATAAAAAAGGAGCAGGCACACAGGCCCAGGACCAAAAGTAAAGCCAGTAATCGGAAACAGACCAGAACTGACATAAACCGGTGAACGACCAAAATACAAGCAGGGACCGCTAACAGGACCTTCATCAGTGTCATCTGCGTTATCAAAGGACAGAGGAAACCATAAATTTCTTTAAGGAGAAGTTTTAAAAAAGATCCCAAATGCACTTCTAAAGATGAAAAGTACATGATCTGAAATGAACAATGCACTGATTAATTGAAGGGCAGACTGAAAACCATGAAGATCACTGGACTGTAAGATGGCAATAGAAATTATCCAGCATGATACACGAGGGGGAAAATGAGGAAAAAAGTGACCAGAACATCCGTGACTGGGTAACACAGCACAATCCAGCGTCTGTGGGGGAGGTAAGAGACTACGGGCAGAAAAGTGTATGAAGAAACCCTGAAAACTTTCAGGTTTTGATAAAAACTATAAATTCACAGACTCGAGGATCTTAGTGAACCATAAGCAGAGAGCAAATTGTAGGAAACCATACCAAAGGATATAATAATCAAATGAGTAAATCTTTTTTTTTTCAAATTAATAAATCTTATAAGGAACCAGAGAGTAAAAGACATACAGTTCACAAACAAAGGCCTTCAGCAAAATTTTGCTTCTGTTGGCAAACTGTCTCAAATGGTGACACACCACCATGGGACTCTTCCCCAAACACAAACACAGCTGTCTTCCCCCAAATCATAACACAAATTAAACTCTTAAACCAAGAGACCACTGTACTGTGTAAAAATGAACAAAGGTAAGTAGTTAAGTAGACTTCTCACCAGAAACCATGCAAGCCAGAAGAAATGGGGATACTTTTTAGAGTACTGGAGGAAAACAAAACAAAACAAAACAAAACAAAACCAAAACAAACAAAACAAAACAAAACTCTATCAACCTAGAGTATGATACCCAACAAAAATTCCTTTCGTTCAAATTTTTCAAAGAACATTTGAGCACATTTATGGTCAGCAAAACAGCACTGCACTAAACGCTAACTGACACTTATGCAGAAGGGAATTGGGTCAGGTGGAAGTGTGGACCCGCACAGAGAGGAAGACCCCTGCATGTGACAAAAATGTGGACACAAAAGCATTCAATTACGTTTCAATAATTTAAAACAACAGCTCAAGGGAAAATGACAACAATGCACTAAAATCTGAGGAAACGGTACTTAGGAGAACAGCATGAAGGACAATGGAGGAGGGAAACACAGACTCCCCGCGCCAAGGCATCCATGCTGTGTGCAAAGTGGGTGACATCACGTGAAGGAACATCGTTAAGTTAAGGGTGAATACCCTGCCTTGTAAACTGTAGAGAAAAGCAGAGCTAACGAGACCATAGCACAACCATGTCTGTAATCATAGTAAATGTAAGTGGCCTCAATATTCCAGTTAAAGGGCAGAAATGGCAGATTGGATAAAAATACCAACCAAGAACCATATATATTTTTTGTATAAGAAACCCACTTTAAATAAAAAATACATATAGCCTGAAAGTTAAAAGGCAGAAAAAAGATATACCATTTAAACAGAAAAAAAAATTTTTTTTGGCTTTTTGAGAGAAGATCCTACAGAAACTTTAAAAAAGTGGATCTGTTATACTATGAATAAATGTTGATTTCAGAATAAGAAATATTACCATGGCTAAAGAAAACTATTTTCTAGTAAGGAAGGGTCATTTTTTTAATTTAAAAAAAATTTTTGTTTTGGCTTTTTGAAAGGGTCTTGCTATGTAGTTCAGCTAGCTTTGAAGTGATTGCATAGTTTAGGCTAGCTTCAAACTTACTGTGATCCTCCTGCCTCAGCTTCCCAAGTACTAGGATTTTATAGCCATGAGCCACCAAACCTAGCCAAAAGGGTCAATTGTTCAAGAGGACATAGTGATTCAAATATTCATTTAGCAACAGCAAAGTATACAATCTCCCCACGGACATAGAATAGCCACCGAGAGACAACATGTTCTGAGCCACTAAACAAGTTCCAACACATTTTAAAGGATTTAAATAATAGCAATCATGGTTTCTGACCACAGCAGAATTAAATTAGAAGTCAGCAACAGAACAATACCTGGAAATCCCCAATAATACAGACTAAATAACTCATGAATCAAAACAGAAATCGCAAAAAAAATTAGAAAATATTTTGATTTCAATAAAAATGGGAACACAGTGTTTTGAGATTTGTAGGTTACAGTTGTACAGTACTTAGGAAAAAAAACAGCATTAAATTCTTAGACTAGAATTTCCTCGTTCTTTCTTAAAGAGCTATAAGATGAAGAATTAACTCCAAAAAGACATAATACTTTTGTGAAGTAGAGAACTACTCAGCTATAATGAAGGAAAACCTTGAGGCTTTTGTAGGTAAAGGAATACAACTTGAGATCAAGCCCAGGAGTGGGAAGGTTCAGAACCAGTTAGGGTAAATAGCAGGTTGCTTCCCCCTAATCTAAAAACTGAGGGAGTTTGTGGGATCCAAAACGTGCAGTGCACCTGTGGGAGTGAAAGGGGAGGAACTTTCTAAAAAAGGAAGGCAGAGGATATTGTTACTAGTGTATCAGGATTTAAAACACACATTACTCTCACCACTCTGTTTAGATGGATTATATTCTGTTCCAGTCTGTCTACTTTTACTAGATTTGAGGGCACAGACAGCTATCCCGAAAATAGCAGGATATAATACGGTAACCATCCTTAATTTCCTATTAACTTAATTTGAAGCCCTGTATAACTTACACTGTCTTGTTATGACTGATTTTATTTGAATCCGGTTTGTTAGATTGCTGTTTTGTATTGACTGATTTTATCTGAATCTGTTATGATTGATAGTATCAAGTCTGAGAGTATAGGCAACTACTCTGAAGATGACAAGATTCACTAGGATACCCAACCTAGTTTGATTATTACCTGCTTTTGAAGTCTTATAAGGTCTCCAATGTTTCATTTTTATTAATATTGTTATGTACTGCTATACTCAATTATACTATGTTTGGTGATCTAGACAACCCTATTGAAGAGACAAGAGACATCATAGTAACCATTGTAGATCACCTTGTATTGTGGTTTTATATGACTTTTTCATTTCATGTTTTTCTAGGAATTTGTTTTGTTTTGTCTTGCTATGTTTTGTTTTTCCCTCTAATACAGAAAGGATAGATGTACACGTAGAGACTCATGCATGCACAGAACTTACAGTCTATGACAACTGATTATATAACGCATGACGGAATGAACAACTACTTTGAAGAAAAAGAGACACTACAGTACCCAGTGCTGATTCCGTAATGTCATGATGTGAAATCCAGCAATGCTATCATTTTTTGTTCAGAGTGATTTTAATCTGCTTTGTTTTGTTTAATTTCAACATACTGGGAGTTATGGACAATTATTTTGAAGAGAATAAGAGACACTACGGCAGCCATTGTTGGCTTCCCTATTGTCTGGTCTTGAAGACCTAAAATGCCTTCCTCATCCTGTTCAGATCAATTTTATACTATGTTGTTTTGTATGAACTCACTGTATGTGAAGATATGGACAACTATTTGGAAGAAAAAAGAGACAATATGATAGTGAAGATCTCTGGTTGTCTTGCTTTGAAATTATGTCTCTTACATTGCTTTCTTGTGTTCTGTTTTGTTCTGTTTTGTTGTGTTTAATTTTACCCTCTTTAAAATAAAAAAAGAATTAACTCCAAAGCAAGCAAGCAAGCAAGCAAGCAAGCAAGCAAGCAAATTTTTAAAAAAGAGAAAGAAAGAAAGAATCTTATCCCAGATAAGAGTAACAATAAATAAAACAGGATAAAAGAAAAACAATTCAGAGAAACTAATACAGCAGAAACCTCGCTCTTGAAAAGTTTATTGATAATCCTCTAGGCAGGCTGATCAGAAGGAAAGAGAGGGGACAAAATGACCAAGGTCAGAAATGAAAGGAGAGCGATCATCACCAAGCGTCTAAACAGTGAAGGAATAATAAAGAAACACTACGGACAAACGCAGGCCTGTAAGTTTGAAAGCTAAGCCAGAGGGGGTGTTAAAGTGTTTGGAAGGGCGCAAACTCCTCTCTCTGGAAGTTTGTGCAGATAATACATCTGTCTAGGAAAAATCCGAAGCAACTACAAAACGCTACAAGAAATACTAACTAGCAAGGTGATAAGACAAAAGGCCAGTGTAAAAACAGCTCGTTACTGCCACATACTAGCCGTGAAAAGCTGGAACTTGGTGAAAAAATGTATAGCAGAAGACCACAGTCAGTGATCAGTTTAACAAAGAAATGTGTGAGGCTGTCTCCCACAGTGAGAACCACCAACCACAACCGAGAGGAACCGCGCAAAACCCAAAACGGAGAGACTACTACGCCGTGCAGGGGTTGGAAATGCTTGGGGGCGTTAGAGGGGCAACACTTAGGAAATTGAGGCCAAAATAACAAAGACAGAATCCCAGAATTTTTTCTTATGGAAATGGACAAGTTTTCATGGTGTGGTGTATTAACTAATAGTTAATTTAGAACGCCCAGCGGATCTGATCAGCGTGGTGCTGGTGCGGAAGGTCCCCCCCGGGGATGGTTGCCAGCAGCATAAGAGGAGACTTGGTGTAGGGGGAGATGTGCGCTGCTGGTTCCCCCGGAGAAGCTGTCCTGCTGACTTCCTGATGTGAACTTGGCTGTTCTCACTGTCCCAAGAGCCTGGGTCCTCGTTGTCACTGAGAATGGCTGTGGTTCTTTTCAGGGCAGCCCTGGTCCTCACCTTGAGGGTCACTTCCTGGCTCCTGTGCAGATCCCTCCGCCTGCTGGCACAGATCTTTCATCTCGCTGGCGCAGACTTTCTGGCTTCCACTGCTGACCTTTGGGCCTTCCCAGTGCAGATCCATGAAACGGACTTGCATGAGGCATTGTCATGGGCTCTAGGTCTCCAGTGGACTCGTGGAGGGCACTACCATGGGCTCCAGGCCCGCAGGTGGATACTTTGGGTCTCTAGTGTGTGGACAGAGCTCCCACACTCTTTTTGCATTTGAGTCTTTAGATGAATGTTATAAAGTAATCCTATAAATTGTATAGGATTATATAGTGTCCTGTATTAAATCTTTTCCCTTGTAAACCCTGACTATGACACATGGAAATGCAAGTGACCTAAAATAACTTAACTTTTTAAAAAAATGATACCGAAGTTGGAAGACATACTGTATTTCAAGGCATATATCACAAAGCTACAGTGATCAAGATGGTATGGTATTGGTGAAAGAATAAACAATCTGTGGGATGAAGTCCACGGCTACACCAACACATACATGGTCAACTAAGTTTTGCCAAGTTGGACAAGGTAACTTAATGGGGAAATTGTAATTTCTCAATAAATGATACTAAAACAATTGGACACATATATAAAGAAATCACTTGCATCCCTTACCTCACACCATTTAAAAAGTGGACTCAAAACAGATCCTAGATTTATTTGTAACATGGGGTCTCACTGTGTTGCCCAGGCTGCCCCTGAATTCATGAATTCAAGTGATCCTCGTGCCTCAACTTCTTGAGTAGCTGGGACTGCGAGTGCATATCCTGGATCCAATTATAAATCTATAAAGCTCTTAGAAAAAACTTCGGTGACCTTGACTTGGGCAAAGAGTGTTTTTATACAGGACAAAAGTAAAAACACTGACTGCAAGTGAAAAAATGTGGGGCATTGCCAATTTGTTTTCAAAAAACATTTGTTAAGGAAATGAAACGTTGGGGCAGGGTGGGAAGTGGGTGTTTGCCTAGCGTTTGAGAAAGAAAGGAGAAAAGAGGGGAGAGGGAGAGAAAGGAAGAGGGAAAGAAAGTACTGCAGAAAGAGAGACAGAAAAGAAGAAAGAAGGAAAGAGGAGGAGAAAAACAGATGACCAAGAGAACTGAGTCCCAGCAGGACATCTGCACACCGGGGGTCCATCGCAATGGAGAGGAGAAGCCTGCCCAGCGCCTGCCCAGCGTTCTGGGGAGCCCCCACCCCAGCTCTCGGCCTCTCGCTCAGCTCAGCACCCTCATCAGCTGCTGCTCCCTGGGCCGCTGGCCCCATGGGGAAGGCACAACTCTGCCAGGACTCGGCCCCCACCGCACGCACACCGTGGGCTCTGGCCCTGCTGCTTCCCAGAGTGGGCCGGCAGGTGGTGGCCGGTGCTCGAGGCACCTTCTGGAAGAAGTCCGCCTTGGAAGCGTGAGGGCAGAGGATGGCAGTGTGGTCATGCTGGCAGAAACGGGAGAAAACACAGCTCTGCTTTCTAAGGGAGTCAGCTGAACCTTTTCCATTCCTCCCCCAATTGACTAAGCCATTTTCACAACGTAAAATGAGCAAAAAACGTAATTATTTCAAGGTGTCCTTCACCTCGAACTCACTCGAGCCCACAGCTAAGGGGTTTTTAAAAATACATATATTTAAAGCAAATATTATTGCAAATGACTACTCTGTAATTTGGATTAATTGCTTTTGGTTTTTTCTGGAATAAAATCTTTAAGGAAAACCCATAAAAACCCTGGGCAGCTGTTCCTGTAGCAGTTCTTTTACGGGGAGTCCAGCACCACCCCACTAGCAACAGTAGTGGGCCACAGGGTCACCTGCTGGGCCAAGGACTTGCATGAGGCAGAGGCCACCCTGAGGACAGCCTGACCCACACTCCCATGCCCCTGTCATACGTGGCTGGAACTGGCCCATGAGCCTCTGGGGTGGCCCGAGGGCCCTACCTGGGCTTCTTGGAAGGGCCCCTCTGCAATTCCTTCTGCTGGCCAAGGTCAGCAGCTCAGCCAGGTCTTGCTGGGACCACCTCAAGGACCTGCCCAAGGGAGAATGTGCCAGTGCGGGGCCCGAAGGAGCTGGGCACTGGCCGTGCGGGGTGGGGCTGAGTGTGCACGGGTGGCTGGAGACGGAAGCAGCAAGAGGGACAGATGGCAGATCCGCCCCAGCCCGTCCCACCGGAGCATCCCAGTGGAGATCAGCCTTTTCCCGACGGGAGCTGGGGAGACCCTGTAGAGGAGGTCCAGACGTCCGTCTCCAGGAGCTGCATGCACATGGGCAACGCGGCAGCACCCGGAGGACGAGGCAGGGCTGTTCAGATTCTCTGCGAACCCTGCAGGGCTGCTTCAGTCAAGTGAAGGCCAAGGGCAGAGGACCTGGCGGGGGCAGGGCAAAGACGCCACCTGCCCACCATTCGCCTGCTCTGCCGACCCCATCCTTCTGTTTGTTCCCTGAAGCCTGTCTGAGAGATGGGTCCCTTCACTGGGTCCTCTGGTCACCATCACATGGCCAGGGCACGACAGTGGGGACTGAGGTCCCCACAGGTGCAGGTGAGGAGAGGCACGGAGTAGCAAGTTCTGCCCCCAAGAGCTCGGCCCTGGGTAATGGTCGGCATGGACCAGGTCTGCTTGACAAGGTGACATTTTCCCCACTGCAGGAGCTGGACACAGAGGACAGAGAGCTGGAGTCCCAGGCAAGCTCTGTCCCCTATATGCACGTGATCTGGAACAAACTCAATCCCACCATCAGCTCACTGAGCGGGATTCCATCCACCCATCCTCCATCCACCTACCATCCCTACACCAGTTGTGTGTCCACCACCTTCCTTCTATCGTCTACCCATCAATGATCCATTCATCCCTCCACCCACCCTCACCCAACCCCCATCCCCCACTGTCTATCCCTGCTTTCTCCCATCCACACTCTTTATCCATTCCTCATCCACTCATCCTCCACCCAACCAAGCATCCCTCTGTGTACCATCTGCCTATCCACAAGCTTCATGGTGCTTCATCCTCCATTCCCCCACATCTATCCACCCATCCATCTGCCATCTGCCTATCTGTCCATCATCCATCTGTCCCCCATCCCTCTGCCCACCATTGATCCTTCCATCCACCCAACAGCCAGCCAGTCAACAGTCATTTACTGACCATCTGTGTGACACACTGCTTTGAGGCACAAAAGATAAAGGCAAAAACAGGCAAGACGCCCACCGTCTGGGCAACTCCTTCAGGACTGTACAAGGAGGGAGGCTGTAAGAACTGCAGTGCAGCGGACACAGAACGCACTGGCGCCCTGGGTGGAGGCTCACAGCCCCTCCGAGACCCCCACCGCCCACCGCTTGGTGAGCAGGGCTGGGGCAGGGCTGGTGCTTCCCAGTCTGTGTGGGAACAGACTGGCGTGCTGGGGGAACTGGGGCTCCTGAGGGACGGCAGAGCCCCACAGCTGTGCCCTGGAGCCACCTGCTGAGGGCAGAAAGAGAGGCAGAGTGCACCCCAGGCTGAGCCTACAGCAGAGAGGTCAGAATAACTCTCTCTGCAAGGGGAGAGGGTGCAGAAAACCCTGTCAGCCCCTCGCCAGCCCCACCCAAGCCAGGGCACCCAGCTTTAGGGTCTGGGAAATGGCCGGGGTTCCTGCTACATGTGGGTCTCCTCTTTCTCTGCAGCACCTGCTGATGGTGTCTGCTGATGTCCCTGCTCTGTGAGGGGATGGGCTCCGGGTGTCCCCTCTTACGGGGACCTGTGAGGGTGCTTCCTGGAGCAGGTGGCCTTGCAGCACTGAGACGGGGATGTGCACACTTTGTCTAGATGCAGGCAGGGCTCCCTGAGAGCAGAAAGGCTGATCCTCTCTGGGAAGAAAGCAGGGATGGCAAGACGTCCTCAGATTTCTAATGACATTCCCAAACTCAGGGCTGGCCATAAGGACACCTCAGGGGCGAGGAGATGGCAGTGGCCACAGCAGAGTTTGCATGAAGAAGATCAAAGCAAACTGGAGTCCTGGATCTCTCCCCTCCCTGGGATCTGCTGCCTCATCCCCAGGCCAGCCAAAGTCCCAAGGGTGCAAGCAGATGACTGTGTGACCACTACCTTCAACTCCCACTTGGTCCTAGGGAGCTGTTGGCCAGGTCCCTCCCTGCCTCCCCAGGAACTTCCCTGGGAAGCAGAAAGGTCCCAAAAGATCTCAGCATCACCCTGGCCTTGTCTCAGGTCTTCTGGTCAGCTCTGAGGCATGCGCAGACAGCCAGACACCAGCAGGGTCTGCAGAAAGAGAAAGACCACAACAAAGAGAACAAAGGCATCGGGAGGGTGCACAGACCACAGGGGCAGAAGAAAGCTTTGTGTACCCGGCGAAGTCTAAAAACAAAGATCAGAGAGAACAGAGGGGAGAAAATTACCCAAAAAGTTTTTCATAAAAATTTTCCAGAACTGAAATCTCCCATTTGAAAGAACTCACAGTGGATTAAAAGAGCCACACTTCGGGGTGTGCGTTTGCGAAATACCAGAGCCCTTGGGACAGAGAAGATTCTCTGTGATTCCAGGAGGAAAGAGTAAGTCGCAAAGCCTGCAGCAACAGAACTCGACAGATGGCCTGGAGGAAGGAGACAACGGGATCACACGCTCTAAATTCCAGATGAAAGAAACCGTCTCCAGTTCTATACCCAGCCCAGCTAGCAGAGAATGCAGCCCCTTCCAGACACACGAAACCCTAACAGGAGAAGGTATCTCCCCAAGTGTTCCTTATCAGTTACTAGGAAAGGAGCTCCAGAAAAACATGCAAGTAAACCAGGAAAATGCACGCAGTAGGTGGCAGATCTGAAGGAATTTCCAGAGGGTGGCAACCAGAGCCCCTGGGACGGTGGCTTCAGGTGGGATGCAGGGGCAGCTGGTCCCTGTTGGAGCAGGTGATGAAGGAGCAGGAGGTTCGGATGCTGCCATTGGCACAAGTGCAGTCACCATCCCTGGCTCACATCTGGGTGGGTCTAGTTCAGGTTCCCACCTGACCTGGCCAGTCTTGACTGTGGGCATGAGGTGCCAGCTTCTCTCCCCAGGAGCTTCCTGTGGTGGACAAGACATTGACCACACCTCTGAAATTGCACAGAACTGTTATCCTTCTGAAGTCAAGAGCCAGAGGGGTCTCCCTGGCTCAAGTCAAGGGGTGGCCAGCACAGCTCTCTTCTGGGGACTTTCGGGTACATTGGTCCTGCCCTTTCCAGTTCCCAAGGACCAGCCATGTGGCCCATGGACACTTCCATCTCCAAAGCCAGGAAGACTGCTTTCTCCCATGACTTTACTCAACTCTCACACTTCCCGCCCTTGTAATGACAGTGCCAGCTCTGAAGGTCTGGGCCATCCTCCCCATCTAAGGTCAGCTAAGAGTGACCTTAATCCATGCAACCTCAGATTGTGCCCCCTGCTCCCTTCTCTGGCTTCCCCGTTTCTCATCCTTCATCTTTCTGCTGTGGCTGCATATGCCTCAGGGCCTTTGCACTAACTCCCATTCCAAGTGCTGTACCCCAGACATGCAGGCAGGCTACTACTCGCTCTCCTGTTTCTGCTCAACCATGTGTCCCCTTGCATTGTCTCTTGCTCAGCCTGTTGGAAATCTGCCTTCCTTGTGTCTGAGCACTCGCCCTCCTCTGTGTCCACGGCTCTTAGGGTCTCCCTGCCTGCTACGCTAAGGGACAGTAAGAAGGGAAGTTCAAGGGGCGTGGGGATTCCCTCACCCAGCTCAGTCACTGCTGTGACCGCAGAGCCTGTGGCTGAGGGTGCACCCCAGCAGGGTGCAGCGACCCACGCTGCAGTCTGCCTTGGCCGCACTGCTTCCCACTGGCTTCTTACTGAGTGTCCCATCACTCAGGGTGCCTGGGGACAGAAGCCAGGCTCTGGGCTGGTCATCTGTTCCCGTAAACTGTCACCCGCCTGGGGCACGGCTGCCTTCGAGGCCTCAGAGGATCTGCCTGTCGTGGACGTTCCATATCAACGAGCCATGTGCAGTGTGATCTGTGCGTGGCCCCCGGCACGGTGGCAGTGTGGGTCAGAGCTCCACTCCTTTTATGGCTGACTACTACTCCGGCGAGTGGAGGGAGCACACTTCATTTGCCCGTCAAGGTGACTGTAACGTTCCCCGTGCACTTCAATTTCATTAAGCTTCTGCAGTTTCAGGCCCGTGTTATGCGATGAGACTGTAAATCAGATGGGAGGATGTTGGCACAAACCACGAACAGTGGTGACCCCCAGGCTGGCTGGAAGGTCATGCCGCTGGCCACAGGGCTGCAGGGAGGGCTCAGCCTGTGCTCCTCTGTCAGGCAAGTGCTGGGGACTGGTGTCCACTTCACGTTCTGTGAGCTGTGCGGTGCGCCTGGCGTGTTCATATACTGATTTCCAAGGCTTAGATGGCCCCTTAAGGGGCTATGATGCACACGCTGTATGTTACAGCCTGGATTTAAAGTGTACCCCAAATGCCGTGGAGAAGTGATTGAGTCACAAGACTGACCCACTGAAGCACTCACGGCTGAATGGGCTCTTAGAAGGTGGGGCCTATTTGGCAAGAGTCATGTTGGTGTGACTTTGGGGATTATATCTGGTACCCACATCCTCCTCTCTGGCTCCTTCCCTCTCTCTCTGCTTCCAGCCACCACGAAGTGAGTAGCTCCCCCCCCCTGCCTCCCACCGTGATGTTTCTGCCTCGGAACAGCCTACCATGCACGAACCCTCTGAAACCGTGAGCGGGAATAAAACTTCCCTCCTTTGAGTTGCTAACATCAGGCATCTAGTCACGGTGAGGAACACATCACAGCCACGTTTACTAACTGATTGTGGCTGTGGCACTGGTACACTCACCCTGTGTACACCCGGCCCTTGGTTCTGGGGTGCATCTGGCACGTGGGCTGGGATGAAGTCATGCTCTGTGTCCCCGCCCTGAGCCCCTGGGCCAGTGCCAATCTAGTCTTTCTCTGCGGATCTGCCTGTTCTGGGCATGTCAGAAGGCGAACAGCGCCCTGCGTGACCCTGTATGCTCAGCTCCATTCCCCGGGGGTCATGCTGTCCAGGTTTATCCGTGCTGGAAGACCTGTGGGTGCTGTTTCTTTTCATGCTTGAATGGTGCTCCCTGCCAGGGCCTGCTGCCGCCTCCTCCACCACCGCGCTGTTGTATCCTCTGTTTAATGTGGTCCTGAACAGCTGGACCTGCCCCCAAGTGCTGGAAGGCCAGGGACACCATGGGCTCCCACTCTAGGGCCAGCAGCCTTTCAGCCTGACGCTGACCTTCAAGGCAAGGACTTTGGAGCAATCTGTGAAGACCATTCCTGCCACCAGGTCAGGCCCTGCAGGACTGACCCAGGGCAAGACCTTGCTGACGTCTTGGGACAAAGTGGGACTGGAGAGCAGCAGGGTGCCAGCACGGGTTGTTCTTATTTAGTAAAAATCACACACACGGGGAACTCACGCAATACTGATCCGATCGGGAAGGCAGCCTTCAATGAATGACCTCATCCCCAGAACATAAATCTTGGTTTGTATGATTTATTTATGTTAAGAAATCCACAGATGATGCTGAGTTTTCAATGGCTTTGTTTAAGTGATAGTTTTGCCTTTTTAGTGAAAGTTGGAGCGATGATAAACAGCTCCAGCTGTAAAAATTAAAGGCAGAGGGGAAGCCAAGGTGATTATTACAGAAAAATGCTGAGTGGGGAGGGGCATTTGGCCCTTCGATCCTCTAAAATGAAAATTACCCTCTGCCACAACGTGCCATGAACAATTACCTGCTGCTTATTAATTAACCTCTTTTAAAAGTGCCTCATTTCTATGAGAAACTGTTATTTCTCTGACGTGGAAACTGGCTCTGTGTTTGTGAGCACACTAGGCCCCATGCAGGCCAGGCCCGGCACATGTAGGGGACACCTCTGGTCTTAGGTCACACCTTCATGACCGGAAATACCTTCTCACAAGCTCAGATACTGAGCATGGCCTGCTCAGGGTCTTTGGCCCCAAGAGGGCCCCAGGCTGCTGGCTGAGGCTGGAGCCTCCTGTACCTCAGTCAGCCACAGTCCTTGAGGGGTACGGCCAAGTGGGGGCTCCCCAGGAAGCACTGGCCCCTTGAGACTGAACCTTCCTGGACCCAGGCAAGCACGCAGGTGACCCAGGCCTCAGCCGCCTCTGGACCTCACCCCAGGGACTGAAGGGAACCCTTTCCTAGGGTCACGTCTCTGTCACCCCAAAAGCAAAGCTACTGGGCTGAAGCTGTCAGCAGGCCCCACCTGAGTCCTGCCACCTACTGCCTGTGAGGACAGGTCCCTGGCACTCCCTGGAGGCTGGACCCCTTGAGCCTCAGTGGGACCATCTCAGCGCCTGTCATGTGGGACCAGTCAGTGGCGAAAGGTTGAGACCTAGGGTGGGAGGGAGCCAGGCAGCGCCCTCAGCCTCAACCCTGTTCTCCGGTCCACTTCCTTCCCGGATCCCTGAGCTGCCACATGCTGCTGGTACCCGCCTGCCAAATGCCACAGGGGGGCTGGGAGAGACTGGGCAGGGCTGGGCCTCAGGGGCAGCATGGCCCCTGTGCGGCAGGAAGGCCCATTTTCCAGGACACTGCTTCTGGGGCTCTGCACTCACAAGCACCAGGCACACCCCAGCGTGGGCCAGGTGCCCCAGTTTTCTGGGCTCCCCATCTGCTGGGAGACACACCCAACTCCACAGCAGCCTCCCACTCCACTCTGTCCTGCCTCAGCCTCTCCCCTATGCAAGTGAGTGGATGAGTGAACACTGGGTCTGAACCCCAGGACATTGTCAGAAGCAGGAAATCAGCAGGCCCAAGGTCAAGAGGAGGGTCTGGCCAACGGAAGTGGCACAAACCTGTAATCCCAGGAGTATGCCAGGAGGCTGAGGCAGGAAGATTCCAAGTTTGAGCCCAGCCTGGAGAGTTTAGTAACTTAGAGACCCTGTCTGAAGATAAAAGATAAAAAGGGCTGGGGATGAGGCCTGGTGTGAAAATTGTGAGCTCAATACTAAATATCACAAAAGAAAAAAGGAGAGGAAGGAGGGATGGAAGGAAGGAAGAAAGGGGAGGGAGGGACAGAGGGAAAGAGAGGAAAGAGGAGGAGGAGCCTGATGCTGGGACAGGGCCATGCGGATGGATGAGGAACCCGCAGCTGCCAAGAACAAGGTCCTCAGTCATGGTCCAATGTGCCTCTCCTCCAGCCGGGATGGGCCTCTCCCCATCAGCTGGGTCTCCAGCTGAGAGCCAGCTCAGGCCGGGGAAGGCTGCTGCCACCAAAGCTCCACCTTGGGTCCTAGTGGGCAGTTCTCTGGCCCAGACACCACCCCAATACTGCCTGGCTTGTCCCTCCCGCTTCAAGCTGGGAGCTGGGACTTCCAGGAAGCTTCGGGGGCTGAGCAGGTCCCGGTGTGGCCTAGGCTGGGCTCACTCTGCCCTCAGCTGTGGGGGCTTGGCTGGCCAGGCTGCAATGGAGGGGGGGACCCTCCATTTGTGCCCACTGGCTGTGCCCCTCTGGAACCCCGCTGTAAGCCTGGAGTGCAGTGCCTGCCTGAGAGTGAGGTTCCCCACGCCTGACACACAGGGGTCTTCAGTGAGGTGACCTGCAGAGGTGACAGGGGCATAGGACAAAAAACAGATTCGACCCTTCCTTGGTTGTATGATGGAGGGAAGGATTTTGGTGAGCGCATATCGTAAAGCCTGGGGCGGGCAGAGTCCTGACCCATCTGCCCTTGTCCTGGGGTCTGGGTGCCCCTGCCTTCCTGGGGAAGAAGGGATCTGTCCCCTGGACGTGTAACCCCACCCCATCACTGAGGAGCCATTCAGTAGAGGGCATTCTTTCCTGCCTGGGCCATTCTGGTCTCAGCCCTGCTCCTGCCAGCTCGGGAAGTGTCTCCTCCAACCTCATGCAGTGATTGGCTTCCTAGAAAGCAGAAGGGGAGAGGGTCTGCTTGGGAGCCCCCCTTGGCACTCCCCGGGGTTTCCCCACTCCCTCCCCTCCTGCCCACCAGAGACTTAGTAGCTGTCCCCAGCTCAGGCCAAGAGCTCTCTGCCCAGACCCCCTGGCCCAAAACCTAGTCCGAGACACAAGGAGGCAGCTGCTGGGATGGGGTGTACCTCACAGCTGAGCTGCCCCCCACCCCGCCCCCATCCTCTTCCAGATTGGGATTCTGGCTGCTGGGTGGTGGCACCCGAGAGTGGGAGTCTTTATGTTACATTTCTGGGTACTTTGGGCCGGTGATACTTGGAGAACAGTGCGGGGTGAGTGCATCCAGTTGGAGGTCGGGCGGAGGGACCCAGAGATGCCTCCCGCAGCAGGGGGAGAGCAGAGCTCCGGAAGTCTCTGGGGAGGGAGCGCCAAGGGGACTGAGGGGAGGCTAGGAGTACGCCCCCCCCAAACCTAGCAATTCCCAAGTCCGCAGGTATCTCCTGACAACCCCACAGCAGGTCTAGAGGTCCTAGCTCCTGGCCCCGGGTTGCCGAGGGGGAAGCAAACCTAGGTGGAGGACACCTGGCAGCGGCTCCTGAGGGGGGGCACCTGCGGGGCACTGAGCCACAGGCTCCCTACGGATTTCCAAACCCAGCCGGTCTGCAGCGGGGCGGGGTCACAGCTCGGAGCACGGGGCTGCGGCTCCGTGAAGGGATCGGAGATTCGGTGGGTGCAGATTCGGAGCTGCGCCCCACCCCGCTGCTCAGCATGCGCAGCTGGGGCCCCAAAAGGTGGCTTCCCACAAGGAGGCGCCTGGGCCCAGGCTGCCCAGTCACGAGAGCGCCTCGGCTCCCAGTTTTCGTTTGGTTCCCGCGCTGGCCCACACAGGAAGGGAAGACATCGGTGACCGCGTTGAGGAGAGCAGCCATGGAGCCTCGACCGTGACCTTGGCCTCGGAGGAGCTGGGTGTGCGGGCCCCTGGGGTGCTGTGAGGAGTGGGGTTCCTCCAGCTCCCCAGCGGCAGCCACCAGGGCAGGGGCCGGGCAGGGTCCTCCTCAGCTGTCCCGGCGGGGCGCGGGGCGAGGGTGCAGCAGGAGTGCACACAGCGCCAGCCCAGGACGGGCTTCGCTGGTGGATGTTTAAAGGTCCTGCGATCCAGAGGGAAAGCCAGGGACACACAGTCCCCTTAGTGCTCCAGGCAGGGACAATGCAGGCAGTGCAAAGCCGGGCTCTGCAGTCTGTGGCCGCCCAGATCCCTGCCCTCCGGGGCGCTGGACTCCCCTGGACTCGGGAGAGAGGACGGGATTTCGGTCTGTAGCCTCGCTTCTTAAAACAAACGCAAACAAACAAAACAGAATGGCTCACCCGCTGGGACATCCGAGTGCACGTGGCAACACCCCAGCCCGGGGGCACACCCCACACGGCCAGCGACACTGAGCAGCCACTGTGCATTCCAGGGACACTGGTTTCTGAGCAGCACATGCCGGAGGTTCGCTCGAAATTGGTTTCTGGCTGCGTTCTGGGAAGTCGGGAAGTCCAGCTGGGGGGCATCCCCGCCTCTCCCCTTCTCTCCTCTCCCCTCCTCTCCCTTCCCTGCCCAGCACCCACTACAGAGCAGGAACCTGGTGTGGGCACCAGGAGGACAGCTCAGTAGTGTACACAACTGTGGGACCAGAAATTAGGACTGTGTCCTTTGTCAACCTCAAAGTCACCCAGCTCATAGCACGTTCCAGGGAGGGAGAGGGGGCAAAAGCTGGAGATGCTTCAGGTCCTAGTGTAGACCAGGCTCCGTGCTGGGGTGGCAAGGACTCCAGGCAGTTTCAGAGGCCTGGGGCCGAGGAAATGGCCTTTTATGTGGTCTGAGCCTCGCCCCAACTATTTCAGACACGGTAGGAGTCCCCGGTCCGGCCCCCAGACCACTGCAGCTTTCCCCCAGGTCAGCACTTCCGGCCTCCCCAGCCTCCTGCCTCCCGCTGAAATCTGGGGCACACAGCTACCTGCTGGCTCCTGAAAGCGAGGCTGCAGGTTGCACCGTAGAGGGAAGCCCCCAGTTGGCCTGACTGAGGGCAGCGCCTGTGCGGGGGTTGAGGTGGGATCCTTTGGGGACCCCTGTACAGCAGTCCCCGACCTTGGCGGAAAGCTCCTGCGCGGACCAGAGGAGGCACATGTTTACTCTCTTTGCTACCCAGATAGGGACCAGAGAGTGAGCAAAACTTGACCAGAAATCCCACAGAGCCTCTTCTCCTTTGGGTGCTGAGTTCCCAAAGACAGTGAACATATTTAGGGGGGCAGGGAGGAAAGGGAGGGACTTGAAAGAACCTGGCTTTCACCTCTGGCCCAGCAGGGTTTCCAGCTCCCAATGAGGGCAGGAAGGGGTGGGTGGCAGCTCAGCCTTGGCTTGGGCAGAGGGCTGGGAGGGACACCCTGCAGCCTAGAGTAGAGTGTGCACCAGGGAACGAAGGCTTCTGGGGAACTCTGGGGCCAGGACCCTTGGCACTTGCTGTCCTCTCAGAGACCCCTTTCCCGTGGGACCTTCTCCCAGGGGCGTGGTATCTGCTGGTTTCTGGTCTTTCCCTGCTGCACCAGTGCCTTGGACTCCCAAGTGAAAATCTCCCTCCCTCCAGGGCAGCTGGTCCTGGAAACTGACAGCAGTGACCCCTCCTGTAGTGTGGGAGCGGCTGGCCAGTCCACTCACACCTCACTGCCCTCTGGGGGATGGCACTGAGGGGTCAGCACTGCCCCCCCCCAGTGTGGGGTCCTGGTGGATGTTAGCCTTAAGATTCTCCAGTGTTTGAACTGGTTTGACGCTACCCTCAAGACTTTTAGCAGCCATCTTTCCCGCAGGGTACCCACTTGCCCCGTTTGGTCCCTGAAGTTCCTCCAAAGCCTCTGCCAGATGGCCCCGGGTGGGTGGACAAGCAGACTGGCTTTCCTGGTGTCACCTTTTCACTCTGAGGCTCCTTGGGGTTTGACCTGCTCTCCACTTCTAAGCCTGGCCACGCGGGGGCAGGGCCTGGCCAGTCCAGAACCCAGCCTGGCTGGGGCCATGGCCTTGAGGGTGGCCCTCTTGGCTTCGCAGCAGGCCGGGGACATTCACCCTGCTGGAGCTGTGGCAGCATGTGGGAACCTCACAGTCTCCCCAGCCTAGGCAGGCCAGCAGCTGCAGTGCCCCATCCTATCCCAGCTGCCCTCGCAGAGAGTGGGGGGCACACCAAAGCCTTGCCCGCTCCCCACATCTGGAAGGTCAGCCCAAGATGGACAGCTGTCGCTGTCCCACCCTGGCCACAGCCCTGATAGTGCCCTCCTGAGCCCAGGGAGGGCCAAGAAGAGGGCCTGGAAAGAAGGCTGGGCCTTTCCAACGTTCGGGCCTCCATAGCAGGGGCAGAAGGGCTGGGCTGGGCTGAGACAAGGGCAGGGGACCCTCTGCCACAGCTCCAGGGAAGCTGCCTCCGGATTCACACCAAAAACCACAGAGGCCACCATCAGGGGCTCAGGCACCTGGGTACCAGGTAAAGGCGTGACCTTGAGCCTTCTCTTTCCGGCAGCCCCAGCCTTGGGCTGAAGCTAGACAGGATCGCAGCACCTTACACCCTAAGGCCAGCCAGGGACTACAGCAATGCCAGTCCACCAGGGGAACTCCTCACCAAGACAGACAATCTGAGCCTGACCCCTTATGCTGAGCTCAAGGGGACCTGGACCCTGGGAAGGGCGAGAGAATGGGTCCCTGGCCCTGGTCACACTTACCCAGGGCAGGAAACAGCTGCGGCAATGGTCCACATGGAGCAGGGTGCACAATGGCGCGAGAACTCTGGGTGCCGCGGAGCAGTTGGAATCTCCGCGGGAAAGTGCTGTGCTGCAGGGGCTCAAAGGTGCAAGGCCCACCAGGCCTTCCCTCAGGGCAGCCAGGCACTGCCGCCTCCCAATCGCGCCCCTCTATGAGGACCCGCGCTCCAGGGTTGGTTCTGCTCTGGCCACTGTTTCAACCCCAAGGCAAGGGTTTCTGCGTGGAGGTCGAGAGTCTGCCAATGCTGGTTTCGTTGCAGGACAAGAGGGGAGTGGGTATGGCTTGGAGCCCCACCTGGAGCGACAAGGAGACCCTGGGCTCAGGTGTCCCGTGACAGCTCCTGGTCCTGCTACCCAGCAGGATCTTGGAACTCGGGAAGGGTGCAGAGGCAGCAACCCTGTCTGGGAAGCACCTCCGTTTTCTTCCAGTTCATTCTTCGAATCCAGTCACGCGTGAGTGAGGAACCCACACTCACCCCACCAGGTCCACCGGCTGGGGCCACCTTGCCCGTGCCCTGCCCGGCCCCTCTTCCGCACCTCGAGCTTGAGCACCCAGGGCAGCAGTGCCCGGCAGCCTGTGATCCTCCACCTGCCCTGGGCCCGCAGCCCGAGATGCTGGTGCAGCCCAAGGCCAAGGCCCGACCCGGCCTGGCCTGGCCCAGCGCGGGCGCCCGCGCACGGCGTACTCACCTGGGGCCGCAGGCTGCGGAGCCGGGCGCGCCGGCCGGCCGGAGAAGTGCGGGGCTGCCCGGGAGCGCGGCCTGGGCGCCGGGGTTCAAGGGCCGCCAGAGGACCCGCGCCGCCCCCAGCCGGGTGCGCCGTCTTCGTTGCGCCGCCGCGCGAGACCCCGGTGTGGGTCCGGTGCCGCCCGCCGGCCCGGCAGAGCGCAGAGCCTGCGGCGGGCGGGCCGTTGTTCCCGAGCTGCGGAGTCCGATCGGCAGCCGTGGGTGGGGCGGGGGAGGGGCGGGGGCCCGGGGGCCGCGGGGGGCGCGGGGCCCGGAGGGAGCTTCGGAGGAGCCGGGTTCAAGCGCGCGGGCCCGACACCCCCGCGCGATCGCGGGGCGGGGGCGGGACCGAGGGGTGCGTGCGAGAGCGGAGCGGTCCGGAGCTACGGAGAATGAGAGCTTTTTAATTAGGAACGAAACGCGACCCACGCGGCGGGCCCGGACCCGCGTGCGAACTGTCGGCGTGCGCACCGGGATCCCGGGAAGTGGCGGAGTCTCGAGGCCGCCGCCCCATCTTCGGGCCCGGCTGGGGCACGAGCCGCAGCGCGACGCGACGCAAGGGCAGGGCGGGGGGACGGTCACCTCGCCTCCAGGGCCACCTGGGTCCTTTTAAAGTGTCCGGGGTGCGGGCCCCGGGCGGGAGCGCCGAGCACGGAATGTTTTCTTAAAGGGCCAGTTCCGAACTGTGCCGGGCGGGGGGGAGGGGGGAGAGCCAGAAGTGAGGTGAAGACCAGGAAGGCCTCGGAGAGCCCCCCAATCCCGCGCCGAGGCGGCGGCGGCGGCGGCGGCGGCGGCGCGACGATGAGGATGATGAATACATTGCAAAGTTTTTTTGGCCCCGGCGAGGGGTGTCAGATTGAGTGCTCTGTGCGCATGTGCGAAGGTGTCCAAACTGACAATGCTGGGGAGATGAAGATAGTGTGTAGCTGCTTCTGGGCTCAAGGAGGAGGAGAGAGATTCCGCGAGCCGACACCATGCGATCCAAGGCAAGGGCGCGGAAGCTAGCCAAAAGTAAGTCTCCCGCGCCTGGCCGCGCCGCGGGGCCGGGGCGCGGGGCCGGGGTGCGCGTCGGGGTGCGGCTGCTCCGCGCGCTTGCCGCTCGGGCCCCCGGCTCGGCCGAGCGCGGCCGGGGGGCCGCTCCGCCTCCCTCCCGCGCTCCGGGGCGGCCGGGCTCCGCGCGAAGGCTCGGGGCGCCCGGGCCGCGCGCTCCCCGAGGGCGCCGGACCCCTCCCCGCCGGACCCCCGCCCCCCCGCCGCGTCAGGCGCCCGGGCCCGGGAACCCGAGGCGCGCGGTGGGGGCCGGGGAGGGGGGCGGGGGGAGGGCCGGGGTGGAGGGGAGCGAAAAGCGAAAGTTAGCGAAAAGTTGCCGGGAGGGGAGAGCAACTTTTTCCTGCTCGCTCGCTCGCTCCCGCTCTCTCTCCGAGTAGCTCGCAGTCCTGGTCAAATCATATTCCGGGCTTTTGAAATAGTGGGCGCTAGAGCACCGCCTTTGGCGTCCGCCAGCCGGGCGCAGAGGAGGGAGACCCCGAGCCGGGGAGGGGCGAGGAGGGGGCGCGGGCCGGCGCCCACCGGCTCCGGGCGCGGGGCAGGCTGGCGCGGGCAGACGCCGCCGCCGCCGCTGCCGCGCGCGCGAGCAAAATGGAGCCTTCGCCCGCGCTCGGAGCTGTGCTCGCCAAGTTCATTCCCAAGCGGTGCCCCGCGTGGCGGCGGGCGCTCCTCGGGGACTCGGGCTCGCGCGGGCCGGTCCTCGGCAGTAGGGTCCCCGCCGACCGCTCCGCCGTCGCCGCTCCCGCGGCCCTATCCGGACCCGCCCGCACTCCCTTGCCTGGCACCGCCGCGAGGCCAGGAGCACCGCTGCCCTGGAGACACTGCCCAGTCCCGGGTCTTACTTTCTCTTTCGCTCCGCCAGGGGCCGAGCCCGGGACTCCTCGAGTAGCCCGCTGCCGGCCCGGAGCTCCCGCCACCCGCACCGCGCCTCCGAGCAGCCCACTTGCCCTCCGCGTCCGGTCGCCCAGCTCCATCGGCCTCGAGTCCGCCTGGCCGGGCGCCGCGGGCCGCGGCGGGCAGGTGGGACTGGCGGCCCGGAGAGCGCGGCTCCCGTAGCACGGCCGCGGCCCGGTTACAGCGAAGCGGTAATGAGCGCAGCGCGGGGCGGCTCCGCGGAGCTGCCCCTGCGCCCCCGCCCCCGCACGCTCCCCGCAGATGGGGAGTCCGGGCCCGCGCCAGCCTCGGAGACCCCGCGACCCCTTGGCCTGGCCGGCCGCACCTCCGGGGCCGACCGGGACTCGCGCAGGCAGCCTGGCCTCACGGCGCCGAGAGCCGTGCCCTCTAGCTCGAGCCCGGTGGGCACGGAGCTTAGTAGGTTTTCCGGAAAAGCTCTGCGCTTTTGGCTCGGGATCCGGCTGGGCTCGGCCCCACCGCGGGCCCCGCAGCCGTAGGCCGCACGCCCAGCCTGCAGGGAAAAGCAGCTTCTGTCCGCTGCCAGACGCCCTGGGCTCCACAGTCGGCCGTTTGTGGCCCCTCGGGGAGGTACCCCCTTCCCAGTCCACCTTCCCTGCCTGTTGTCCTTGGCCTCGGCCTCCTGGGGCTCCGTGACCTCTGACCCCTCTTGGTGCGAACAAGGCCAGACCAGACGTTTCTCTGCTTAGGCTGAGGGGCTGTGAGAGTTCGTCTCCCGTGGCTGCCTGACTCGTGGAGGTGGGTGTTGGGTAGATGCTTGGGTTTGCGTTTGCACCGCGGGTCTTCCCTAAGTTAGGACACCCAAGCTGCAGGCTGAACCCTGATCGGCCTTCTCAGGGAAGGGCCCAAAGCTGCAGCGAGAAAGAGTTAAGCCTGGGACTTCACTTCGCTGCAAGCGAGAGAGGCAGGCAGGCAGCGCAGCACCGTGCACCATGCGAGACCCTGGAAACTTCTCAGAGGCCCAGGTCTGGCAGGGCACTCAGCCCTCTGCCTGCTCCACCTTTGTCAGGTGGGGATGGTTGGCTGCTTAGCCCCAGCTCTACCATGCCCGGCACAGGCAGGAGGCCTGGAGACTGGAGGACCAGACCTAATGGGAAACCAGGACGCAAGGTTGTGCGTCCTCCGAGAAAACAGCTCAAGGGAGAAGCCTGGTTCCTGGCCCAGACCTGAGCTCAGGAGTGGGGGAGCCCTGGGGCCCCCTCCAGTTGCCACAGCTGGGAGGCTGTACCCAGCCCTCCCCAAGAAGGTGGCTGAGCAGGCTCAGAAGGGCAGCAGCAGGGCCACTGAGGAATTTCATTTCACAGGACAGTGTTTTAAGCAGATGTGAAAGTGTTGGGGTCCCCACTGCATTGCTGAAACTCAAGTATCCAGGGCTCTGGAGCACCTCAACCCTGGCTGGAGCAGGGAGGGAGCCGGGTCGCAGCAATTCAGGGCTCTGCATTGCCCTTGCATTTCAGACAGAAGGACAGGAGACTGGAGGACAGTCAGGCCAGGGGAGGTGACTCATGACGGAGAGCCCCGAGGGCTGTGATTTCGTTTGTGTTTCCTGGTGACCCTGCTCCAGGCTCGGCAGGTGTCGGGCGCTGCAGGTCTTGCCAGGGCTGCATTGGTAGCCCTTCAGGGCCTGTGGGGAGGGAGTGGGCTGAGTGTTCAAGGGAAGAGGAGGCTGCAAGGGCATCCAGGCAGGGCTGCGGGTCAGTTCCTGGGGAACCTGAGCCTGGGGGCTGGGAACCCAGAGAGACAGTCCAGAGACCATCTGCTTACTCAAGTGGGGCCAGTGCTGGCCAGTGAGGAAGGGGACCGTTCTGGCCCCACATTTAGAAATGAAATTTCTGACAGTAGCTTATTGTTTCTGCCACTGCTGTGAGCCAGGTGGGCAGGTGGGGGGTGCAGAGCCACAGTGCCCTCCTGACCTCCACCCTCCTCATGGCACAGCTGGGGACCTCTTTTCTCGGACTCTGAGCCCCCACTAGAGCTGCCTTGGAGGCTTGTCCCTGTGGAGGTGACAGATACCATGGTCCTGAACACCACTCATGCCAGGGCTGGGAGGGGTGAGGGTGTAACCCCCCCACCAGGTACAGACCTTGGTTGTGTGTCTGAGAGATGTGTGAGCAGAGAGCCAACCGGGGTGGAGGTCCAGCGGGTAGGTAGCTGGTTCCTCCTGCTGGAGGAAACAGGCCCAGCTCAGCTCCTGCCGTGCCTCTGAGCCCCGCTGACCCCCGACTGTCTTCTCCCTTGGAAGCGCCCTCCAGGCAGCTCTCCCCAGAGCCCCACCAGCAGCCTTCCTTGCAACACCAGTTAGGGCAGCAGAGGCAGGATCCCCCCAGAGGGGCTGGAGCGTCCTGCCCGCTTCGGGCGAAAACTCGGAGGTTGCGGTGGTGGGGCAGTGCAGGGCTGGCTGCCAGGCCCAGTGCCTGGCCGCTGTGCTGTGTGTCCGGGGGGCCCGCCCGCCCCCAGCTGCTGGGTGTGCCGTGGTGCAGAGGCTGCATGCTGGAGGGACTCTCTAGGCTGGCTGTGGGGTGGCCGCCTGGTGGGCTCCGGGATAGGCACAAGCTGCGCCCTTCCCGGGTCTCCCCTACTGCTCCCCACGCTGCCCCGGAGGAGCAGGTGTGTTGGGCCTCTGGATCCTCCCACCCCAAAGCTCCAGAGACCCCGTATCTCCTGTGGGCAGTGCTCCAGGCAGGGGACTCTGTCTTGAATTTTCTGCAGAGGCTGAGGGGAGGTGGCTGGGGCTCCCACCATGGCCCCTCGGGGAGGCAGGGCCGGGACAGCTCCCGGCCACCTTGGGCACCATTAGCTCCCTGTTTTATTCAATTAGGAGGCAATTAAGGATCGTTGGGGGGCTGGTACTGGTAATTAAGGTGATGTATAATTAGAGTTTCAACAAAAATGATCCAGGATTAAAAATCTTTTGAATAATTTCGTTTAAAAATTTCAAGTAGATTAAATACAGTTTATCAGGTTGTGAATCAAACCCGTGTATCAAGTCTTGGAAGCCGGGGCTTGGGGAGTGGGCGCCAGGGCACAGGGCAGAGCAGCCTTTTTTGCGCTGATCTCCACGCAGGGGGAGAAACTTCACCGCGGAGCCCAGCAGCCTCGTGTGGGGGACAAGAGGAGGCCCGGCGCTGGGCTGGGCTGGGCTGGGCTTTGGAGCCCGAGTTCCCAAGCACAAAGTAATCGCCCGCCGCCACCGCTGCCGCCTCCGCCACCACCACCAACTACCATGGGGAACAGAGCTCTCCTCAACGCTGCACAGCGGGGTCCCCGCAGCCCCTGCCGGCCAGACCAGTGCCTTTCTCTAGCGGCCAGTACAGCCCCAAGGGTTGCTTTCTGTGGTCAGGGCGGAAAAGATGGCTTTGCGCCCGAACCTGCAGACCTGTGACAGGCCCTGGGTTTCCTTTTGGGGCCCGGTGGACCAGGGAATGTGAGGGTGCGCCCGACCTGGGTCTAAATCCAAAGGTGCGTGGGTGGTGGTGGGGTCCTCAAGGAAACCCCAGGCAGTGAGGCCCGTGTCACCTGTGGGTCCAGCTGCAGGAGAGGTGGTGGTGGGCCACTGTGTATGGAGTGCAGCTGGGGCCACCCCAGTTTCTGGTGGGCAGGGAGGCAGGCAGCCTTTGGAGGTGCTGGGATCAGAGTCTGGACCCCTGGTGGACAGGAACCCACTCCCCGCCCCGATCCTGGGATGGGTAGAGTGTGGTGTAGCCTGCACCTCCCCTAGAGCTCAGAGACCCCAGGCAAGTTCAGGATTGCAGGAATGCCAGGTCAGGGAAGACCTCTGAGACCTCTCCTGGCCGCCTTATCCACGGGGCCCTGCAGAGCGGAGCTAATTCCATAGTGGCTTTTTAATGTGTCAGGGTGTAAGCATTTTCTCAAGGCTGTTGCTCAGCTTGGAGCAGGTCTGCTCTTAAAAGTCAAGTAGGGGAACCACATGCTCGCAGCTCCTGCACAGCCCTCCAACTGGGGGTTTGGCCACCTGCAGCCTGGAGCCCTTATTTGCTCAGGGCTGGCCCAGAGCCTCAGGAGCCTGTGGCTTCCCCTGCTCTGATGAAGGTGCTTCTCCCAGGGGCAGGCAGGGTGCAGACCCGGGGAGATCCTGTGTGCGCGCCTCTCTTACCTTTTGAAAGTGAACAAGTGCCCAGCTGGGGAGCAGGGCCTGCCTGCTGGGCGCCCCCAAGTCTGCAGCCTCCCCCACCCTGGGCAGCAAGGGAAATCTCACTGCACCGCTGCCTGCCGGGCCCAGCTTGGAGCAGGCCGTTGTTCCTCAAATCTGGGAACTCGTGGGCTTCGCCCAGGGCTGTGGTGAGTTCTGGGCCTGGAGTGTCCCCAGCTTGCGCAGCTGCTGGAACCAGGGCAGGTGGCCTCTTCCTGCTCTGACTACTCCAGTCTGAGGGTTGCAACATCAAATCCTCCACCGCCTGGAGGTGCCCGATGCGCTGGCCTTCAGCTGGCCTCTCCCAGGCCTGAGGAACAATGCCCAGCACTGGAAGACGTGAGTGCCAGCCGCTCGAGATACATATTTGTTTAATAGCGTTTTGTGCAAAAAAGGAGGGAAGTCAGATTCTGGTGAGGGCTTTGCTTATTTTATATCCACTATAACTATTTCTGTCCATGAAAATTGGCTTAATTATATCAATGGAATGTTTCTTTTTCAATTCTGTATGCAATTAGTCCATCTTGCCGGCTGCAATTTATTTTAATAAAAAAATAAACCAGTGGTGTGTTCAGTTCCTCGTCCCCTGGGGACAAATGCGATTGGTGTGTTTAATTTCATTAACTACAATGCGGCCTACTGGAAAAATGTATAAAATCAGCTTTATACAGCTTAAACACTGGCATTTGAAACAAATCATTATTGCATTAGCTGTCACACTGGTAATTCTAGAATCTAAGGAAAAAAATATATTATGGCTGTTTTTATAACCCTTTGCAAATGCACTGTTAAAATAATTTATAATCATTTTAAAACATGGCTCAGTCCTGGTGAATATTTCATCTCTAAATACAGCCCGGCATCGTCCTGTGCACATTTCACACACTGGCAGGTGCTGTCCCCACCCCTGACCTCTGCCATCTCAAGACCTCGATGCTGTGGGGCCTGGCCAGCCGTAGACCCATGCGGGTGGAATTGTTCTTTCATTCTGGGTGCAGCCAGTCACCCCAAACTCGCTGTCAGCCAGAGGGACCCCTCCCAAGGTTGGTGCTTTGGAGTTCTTAGGTCACTGGGCCTGCCAGCTCCCAAGAGGAAGGACCAAGAGATGTCCACCCTGGGCTTTACAGGTGCAGGAGCAAAGTGACACATGTGCAGCATCACCAGCTCACACTGGGGTTCTAACCAGCAGCCTCGGGTCACCATGAAGCCCTGCTTGGGAAAGTGAGGAAAACCCTGACGTGTCCACTTCTAAGCCCGATGTGAGAGGCCTCTGAGTAAAATTAGGGACACCACGGCCTCACACTGCTTACAGGGACTCATGAATGCGAGCACTTCCAGCCTGGACTCTCGGAGCACGGGTATATGAAGGCGTGCCCAGTGAGTGTGGTGTGTGTGTGTGTGCACGTGAGTGCCTGTGTACGCATGTGTATGTTGGGATTTGCATCGCCCATGGGATCCTGGCTGTGTCTGGTGGAGTTTGTGGTCCTGATGGGACTGATGGAAGGGTGGTGGCCCTGGGAGTCCCTTTCCCCTGCTTCTGAGATTGCCACGGCTCTTACCAGTGTGGACTCAACTCAGAGGATCTGAGGAGCCCTCAGCATTCCCAGGGATCTTTACTTCTTTTGGGGTCCCCTCAGGTAGTGCTGAGGGGCTCCATCTGGAAGGAACGACCTCACTTGACACGTGGCTACAGCCTGGGGTCAAGGCTGCTGGCAGGGGAGGGGAGGGGAGGGCTGCTTAGTCCTGCCCAGAAACCTGCCCTGCTTTCCTGGCCACCTCCAGGGATAAGGCCTTCCCTGCCCTGCCTCTCACTTACCTGAATGATGAACCAAAATGGGTTCAGTTTACTCCTTTTGACCCAAGGTTTATATTCTACACAGATTTCAGCGTTGGGTGCTAATGAGACTTCCAGGGGACCCAGGTGTGTCCTGTCTTTGGTTTGTGAGGGAGGGCAGATGCAAAGGGTCTGGGCGGTATCTGGGCCTCCCCACGTCCCTGGCTCCGAGGACAGTGCCCATTGACGTGACCTCCATATGCCTTTGGTTTGCTTTCCATTAGGTGTGCTGTCGAGTTGAGAAATTAGTGGCTTTGTCTACTTTTCCTACTTTAGAAAGAACAACAAAGCCAAATGCTTAGAGCAAATACAAGCCCAGGCCTGCAGGCGCCCTGGAGGCTGCCTCTGAGGGCTCACAGTTTTGGGGGGGTGCCTTTCAGGGGCCCCACCACGGCATAGGCTTGGGGCGCCTTGGTCGGGACCCTGTCCTCCACTGGGCTGTGTGCACACCCTGCCCTTTCCTGCTCCCCAAGCCTGGCTCAGCTTGGCTTCCCAGCACGGCAACCCCTACCTGTGCCAGGTAAAGGTGAGGACACTTTGGAGAATAAAAGTGAGTTTAAGTGTGGTCGGAGTGTGGCCGTGTGTGGGGGAGTGAACCCGTCTTGTGGTCTCAGGCAGGGAGGGCTGCACAGAAGGATCTGGAAGGGGCTGGTGTGGCCGTTGGTGTGTGCTTCTTCGTGAAAGTGGCAGGTTGGGGACCAGGTCAGGGTGCATGGAAATCTTACTCTGATCAGACAGGCAGGGAGGGCAAGTTTTCTTTTTATCTCTTTGGCATGTTTGGAAAACTGCTTTGTGGGTTTTCAGCCTCCCGCCCTCTGTGGGAGTCCTGGGGGGTGTGGAGGTCAGGTGGTGGGGGGTGGTCAGGCTGAGGGTACAGCTGGACTCACCACTAGCCTCCCTTTTGCACTAGCCAGGCCCAAAGTTTGTTCCTGCTGTAAGCTTGGGCCTTGGATAAGATGCACATGTGGTCATTCAGTGGTTATTTTATTTTCAAATTGGATGTGCATGTGCCTAGGTGTGTGGCTGCCCCTGGATACATGGCTGGGGCTCCCTTGTGCTCAAAGCTGGCCACATCCCCACCGCCCTCCCACCCCTCAGCCTAGCAGAAGCCCCCCCCATCTGTCTTCAGGGCTGAAACAGCTGTTGGCATCTGCCAGCTCTTTCTTATCGGAGGCCCCTGGTTCCTGCAGGCCCGGGCTCTCTGCTTGTTTTGGTGGCTACATTCCCGTGGGTCTGTTCACCTTCCCTTGTATCCCAGCCTGTCTTTGTCTGTGGGCCTACTGTGTGCCGGGCTCTGAGCGGTGCTCATCTGGGGGCTGCAAAATGCTGCCCCACCACAGGCCCAGCTCCAGGAGGACTGGTCCCCGAGCTCAATGGGTGCAGACTGTCCCCAGTGGTCCCAAGTGCTGGTGGCTGCAGAACATGGCAAGTTGGGGATTAGCAGGCACCCAGCAGACCCTTGGCATCCTGGCTGGGGAGCGGGTCCCTGCATGGGTCCCCTGAGCCCTGTATCCAAACTGCTCAGCAGGGGGAAAGCTGGGACCAGCCCAGTCCCCGCTGCCTTGGTGTCGCCTACTCAGCCTTACTTCAGAGCATCAGATGGAAAGCCAGGGAGGGGCGGGGAGCGTGGGGCTCCCAGGCAGCCCCTCTTAAATTCAGCGTTCAAATGAAGTCTTTTTCCCCGGTACCTGTGGCAGGCAGCATCCCAGCATTTCAGCAGAGAGATGGAATGACTGGGTGGCCTAGAGTATTCCTGGGACTCTTTCCTGTGACATGGTTTAATCCAGTATCTATATGCAGACTCCAGCAGTCGATATTATATCAAAATATGGATTTACATAATAGACTCTGGTTGCTGCCTCAAGCTGGGTCTCTGAGGAAAGGGGGCTGCATTTGCAAATGCTCAGACATCTGTATCTGCCTGGTGGGCTGTAACCTCCTCCTCGGAGAGGCCAGAGCATGGGTCCATAAAACATTGAAACAAAGACTGAGAACAGTGCTGGCTGGAGGAGCCCCCATGGTGCCCACAGCACCGGCACCTCTGTGCCCAGGCAAAGAAGAGTAAAGCAGAAGTGTCTCGGGGAGCACTGGGGGTTGGTTCTCACCCAGCCTCCATGAAGTCTGGCCTGGAGTCTCTGTCCAAGGCCCAAACCGGGGGAAAACCCGGTCAAGGGCTTCGCTGTGGTGGAAAACAGACTCAGCTTATGCTTGCCTGACGGACTCCCTGGCCCTCCACCTCCAGAGGGGACCGACCGTTGGTGCGGGATGAAGGGCCCTGGAGCTCGCCCAGCTCCAGCCTGGCCACAGAGCTCTCATGGGGACATTTCCAGTGTGGGCAGCGGAGTGCCAGGCTGCCTTTGGGGCTCGGCAGTGGTGACTCAGGGTGCCTGTTGACTCAGTGACAGTGTAGGACTTCGGGCAGCAGCAGCCAGCAGAAAGCACAGCCTGGCTCAGGCTGTGCCACCTTCCCCTCTGCCACCTGCTCGGCCGAGGACACGGCTCCCTGGGAAATGTCTGGCCTTGCAAATCACTCGCAGGCTCTGATTCCTGGAATAGCCGACACATTCCTGAACTACTTGAAAACCAGAGAGTGTTTTGTTGGCCGGAGCTGACACTCCTGGGGAGAGGAATGGCCCGAACATGGGCTTTCATCTGGCCAGCACCTCGGGATTGTCTGCGCGGAGCGTGCAGACGTGCACCCGCGCCACACACCCGCACATGTGTGTGCACCTGTGTTGAGCATGGGCCTGACGTTTGAATCCGATTTGCTGCAAAGCGTTCTTCTGTTTATCAGCGACATCACACGCTTGCCTGCCCACTCATGCTGTGAAAAGAGCCACTCGGCTTCGTGGGACCCCATGCCCTCAGCTCTGTGCGGCGTGGGAGACACAGCGGCTGTCGGCAGCCCATGCCAGGCTGGCCCGAAGCGGAGCTGCAGCTGCTCCCTGCCGGAGAAGAACCCGGAAAAGTTCTGAGCTGGAGAGATGGTGGCAGGAGAAGGGGCCGTTCAGCAATACCAGGCCCTGGCGCTCACATTTAGAGAAATTAGACCTCTTGAAAAATTACAGAATTATGCTGCCAGTGTCAGGTTGCGAGATAATGATGTGTGTGTGTGTGAAAATATTAAATTGCAATAACACGCCGTGTGAGTACTCTCTGAATAGGGTATTCAGTTCCCAGCTCGGGCGGAACGTTAAGCCAGTGACTGACAGAATACAAATGCTGTCATAAGACAGGCGGGGGATTTACAGCCGCCCGCGGTCGCGCCATTGGTCTCTTGATCTCGGCCACCTCGACATCCCTTTCTCTAATGAAGCAGCCGGATGATGCAGCTAATTATTTATTTATCATGTTAGCAGGCCAAAAAGCTATCAGAGACAGATCAATTTTTCCCTGGAAGTGATTTGACATGACTTTAAAAATAAGGGCACCTGGGCCACGTGGGGCGGTGTCCTCAGACCCCTGGTTCTCATCAGCTGCCGACAGTAGGCCTCACAGGGGTGGGAGGCCCCCGTAGCTCCACTTTCTAGACTGTGGGCTTCTCCAGGAAGCCCTGCAGGGAACGCGTTGGATGGCTTCTTCTGGAGCGAGTGAAATTGAACAGCAACAAGTAAACGTGGATGACGGGAGGTTTGCCTCCTCTCTGCAGGACCCTGGAGGTTTGGCATCACTGACCACAGCCTGCTCCCAAGACTCGGACCCTCCGGGGGAGTGTGCATCCGTATGTGTGCGTGTGTGCACACGCTCGTGTGTGTGCTACAAAAGGGTGCAGTTTGGTGGCTGCACATTCAGCCCAGTATCCTTAAGAACAAAAGTTCTAAAAAAACAGTGGAAAGTAAGAGAGCTCAGAAGTCTGAGGGGCAGAGAGGACGCCCCAGGAGGGGCTCTCTGGTTTCCCGGCTGGGAATCAGAATTGCAAAGCAGAGGGCCCCTGAGTTTTAACTTTCTTTCCATCGAAGGTGTTAATCTTACCTTCCAAAGGTTAGATAAAGCCGCTGAAAGCGACTGTTTGTTATTGAATCTCATCTGCTAATTATGGCAGTGGTGGGACTTGGTTCCAGGCCCCTCTCACTGCCCCTGAGCTCCCAGGGCTGGCGGCCCGATAAGGAATCGCTCTGTGCTCCCGCCCAAGCTCTCCTGCTGCCTGGGGTTTTAGGTTGCCTGCATCCGACAGGCTACCCTCGTTCAAAAGGGAATTGGGGCTGGGGGCCACAGTGAGGGGTGAGAAGCCTGCGTCTGCAGCCTGAGTCCTTGCTGCGGCACCCCCTCCCGGGCCCACCAGACAGAGCGTGGCTTCCGAAGGACAGGCTGAGGTGGAAAGAAAGTAGCCTCCATGAGGACATACTGGCCTGTCCCAGGCTCAGTGGAGGCACAGCCCTTCTAGGGCAATGGCTGGGGACAAGCCCCATGAGCTGACGTGGACATGGAGGGACAGCTGGACCTGGCCACATACCTGGTTTGCACCAGCTAGTGTTGTTCACTAGGGAGTGGGCACTACCTGGTCCTGGGCACTGGGAGGGACACACAGGGCCCTGGCCATGCAGAGCCAGACCAGCTGGACCACCTCCTCTCATGCAAAGCAAAATCAGGTACCTTCATGCCCTACCTGACCAGTGGCCATCAGGGCTGGCAGGCAGCATCGGGTGAAGCCGAGCCTCAGCACCTAAGGGTGGCGGTGAGGAGCCCTGAGATGACACCTGAGCCTGATGTGTGGAGTCCCTGGTGATCCCTGTGCCTTACGGAAGGCTCCTGGCTTTCGGTTCCCAAACTCAAAATGAGGCTCCAGTGCCTTAGTCAGCTGTGAACCAAACCGGCAGGCTGTCCTCAGGCCCCATGTACATTGAAGGCCCAGGGCTCAACTCCTGTGCATCCAAGTGGTCTTGGGGGACCTGCAAGGCCTGTCCTGAGGGGACATTTTCTGATCCCTGTGCATGTCATGACCTGGCAGGTGCCCCTGCAGGACTGATGTGAGCACCCCGGGCCCCATGACGGGACAGAAGGTCAGCAGCCCACCTCGATCTGGACTGGCCCTTGTCCTTGTGCTCAGGACAAGACAGCTGCTGCCACCTGGAGCCAGGGGCAGCTGGACCTCTCTTTCCATTGCCAGGGAGGCCCTGGCTGAGGTTGGTTCCCCTGTTTGGGGCAGAGAACCTTTGAGCCTCCCAGCCAGCACCTGGCTCCCTCCTGGTTTCTCCCACCTTTGCTGTGTCAGGACAAAGAGAGGGGTCAGTGGCCTTGAGGCAGAGCTGGTCTGGTTGGGGGTGGGGGAGGGCGGCGCTGGTGCTGGGTGCTTACTGGAGATGAGTGCTGCATCCCCCGTGGACTGCGTGCAAGGGCGGCGTGTCATCTCCAGCCCAGCGTTTTGGAGCAGTATGGAGGAGACTCGGAGAAAGCCATGGAGCCTTAGTGGAGGGCAGAGAGGCAGAGTGGCCGGGCCTGCTGGGATAATGACTGGAACACTTGGACGCAGCCATTATTATTGCTATTATTGTCCTCGGGTTTGCATGTGTCATTGTTGGGAGCTATTTTGGGTCTCTGGAACTTTCTGTGGCTGAGGGCAGATTGATGTGTGAGTGAACAAGCCCAGCAGCTTCTCTTGGGGCCTCAGGTGTGGCCCCCAGATTAACAGGTTCATCCAAAAGTGTGTGAGCAGTGAGCAGAGTACAGATGCCAGTGATGTTGGGGGGTGCCTGTGCCCCCCACCCCTGGAGGCCATGCAGAGCCTGCCTGGGCCCAGCTCAGAGCCGCCCACTTCCTGGCTCTGCAGAGGTTCTGTCTCAGAGGTCACCAACTGGGCTGGAGACAGCATTGGCAGGGGCATCTGTGGGCAGGGGCAGTGTACAGCATTGAGACCGGGTGGGCACCCTTGCTGGGCGGGGGCTCCATTGGCAGTGGGGTTCGTCACTCAGACTCCCTGGGGAGAGGCATCCCAGGACTGTGGTCAGCCTTCGGCTGGTGGGTGCCAGCTGCTTGGGGACACCCTGTGAGCACCGAGGGTCGGGTCAGGGGTCTTCACTCAATTGTGCCAGGGCTGTCGCTAACCAGATCAACAGGACCTCCCAGCTCCACGGCTGCCACTGCTGTGTTGAGCCCTGAGACCCTCTGATGGCGTGGGCAGGGGCACACTCTGACCTCACGTGGGGAAACGGCGTGTGTGGGGCACACTCTGACCTCACGTGGGGAAATGCAGGACGGTGGCTCAGGGCTCTCAGCTCAGGCACATGCTCATGCACTCACACATGCATGTGTCAGGCACACGCGTGCACACCTGTGAACAGGCATGTGAACACATGCAGAGAATTCTGCTCACGCAAATGTGTCCGTATGTGCCAGACTCTTCTATAGTCATTGACATCTGGTCAGGAGACTGTTTTATCAGGGGAATTCAGTGCCCTGGTCCCTACCGTGCTGCAGACATGGCGTGTGGACAGAGAGAGAGAAGGAGGCTGGGGACAGCGTGGGCTGTCTGCTGGAGAAATGGAGTTGGCACCTGGGGGATGACCACGCTTCCTGTTCTGTCCCTCTGCTCCTTGCCCATGGTCCTGTTAGGCCCGGGATGTCCAGGGGGCTGTCCCCCTTGCTGGAGCAGCACAGGCTGAAGCCCGTGGATCCGGTGTCAGACAGACCCGGGCAGGGCGCAGAGGCCGCCTCTGGCCCTTTCAAAGGGACATTCGATCTGAACCCTGGGGCCCCCGTAAGAAGATTCCAGCAAACCCAAAAGCACTCCGCTGTTGGAGAAAGCACTTTGCAGTGTCTGGGCTCTGGCACGAGGCCCTTTGTGGGATTGTCCACCCCCCTCTGCCCCAGGCACGGAATGTGGGGGGCGAGGGGCCAAAGCAGTATAGATCTTGTGCAGCTGCTGATAAAACGCGCTGCTTTCTGTGACTGCTCTGTCCCCGAAATCTGAGGTGCAGCCCCGAAGGGAGGCCACTGTCCCAGGACATTTGAGCAGGGAGACACCATCCATTCTGCACTTGCCCTTGAGAATCTGATTCGGGGCCACATCTGCCTCTGCCTGGGGCAGAGAGATGCCCAGAGGGACCAGTCAGCTTCTCACTTCCCCTCCGGGCTGGCTCAGCGTCCTGTGCAGTGCACGGCTGGGCTCATCGACCATGGACGCTGTGCCAGGGACCTGGGGCAGGATATTGGGAGCGGGTGGCTCTGGGCTATTTGGATTCAGAACCAGTGGCCTGGGTGTCTCAGGGCTGCTGTGGCATGTAGAGGAGGCTTTGGGATCTGTGCAGAGCTGGCGCAGGCTGCTGGATGAAGCTCTGGGTTTGTTCCTAGCAGCAGGGACAATGTCCACCAAGCACACGGACTCTTTTCCTGCCCCTCGTCTGTCCCCTCATTCTTTGACAGTGGCTATCATCAGGGTACATTCAATAGCTTTAGGTCCAGAGCCTCGGACCCACCCAACCTCGTGAAGTGTGGAATCAGGATACATACCACGCGCAGGTGGCACTGTAGTATCAAGAAGACAGATGTCCTTGAGGCTACTCATGGGCTTGGTGGCTGCGGAGGGTCTCAGTGCAGTGGTGGGGGTCTAGCTTTGGCTGGGAGGATCACAGAAGCATCACATGCATCCTCGCTGAGTGCCACCCCTGCACCCCACCTTCCCTGTTCTGTGGGGTGTCTGTTTCATGGCCCGGTTGTTAGCAGGCAGCACAGGCTTTGGGCTCAGACACAGCCACTGGCAGCTAAGTGTCCCTGCCTACTGTCCAACCACTGTGAGCCCCAAGTCTCCATTTGCCGGACGGGGCAGTCCACATTGTGGGCTTGGGTTAAAACCAAATGCACCCCACTCCTATGCCTGCCTCTTTCTGGAGACAACGTGGTCTCCTCTAGTTTGCCTAGCTGACCTGCCAGCCCCGGGCAGCAGGCTGCAGGAGGCCCCCTGTCAGGTGGCTGCCTCGAGGTGGCACCCCATAGCCGCAAGCAGTCTGTGTGCCCTGAGGGGCACAGTGGCCCCAACGCTGTCTGCATTACCCTAGCCTGGTCCAGGCTTGGGCCCACATTCACCAGTGCAGTGGGCCCTTGGGAGTGTCCCAGGACACCCAGGACCCTGTTGAGGCTCATGGTTATCAGGGATTGTGGGGGTGACTGGACAGGGGACACCAGGCCCCTTCCCCCCAGGGCTGACTGGTGGTGGGGAAACCCAAGGCCTTGTGTGTGTGTACTCTGGGTTAATTCGCCCAAGGTGCTTCCGGGGGAAGGCCTCCTGCAGACTGTCCACCCAGTCTGCCCCATCTCTGGGCCACCTGTTCTGATGCTGCCCTGCTGTCCTTTAGCCTGCACTTGCTGCTGAAGGCAGGTGTCCTCCTTGCCGTGAGCCCTGGCCAGTGATGAAGGGAGAGCCCTGGCTCTGCTCAGTCAGGGAGGGGCCCGGGCTGCTGCCCCCATGCCCTCAGCATTCACGCCTGACATGCCCTCAGGAGCAGCAGGACACCTGCGTGCTGGTCCCCAGCCCCCAGACCCCGTGCCATGCTGTGTTCTCTCCTGGATGCTTCCTGGGCTCAGCTTTCAGAGCCACAGCAGCACCCATGGGACCGGGTCTCCTCAAGGCTGTGTGTGCGCATGGTAGGTGCTCACTGGGCTTGGCACAGTGGCATCCCTGTCCTCTACCTGTGACCTTCTGGGTGCCGACCTTACCCAGTTCCTCCTCTGCGGTGGCCTCCTTTTGGAGCTGGCGATGATGTGTGGTTAAATTGGCGGTGCTTCCTTTATTTGTTTTTTTTTTTTTTTCCTTCCTTTATTTGTTATGAGCCACTCCGTAATTAGGCCAGAGATCTGCAGAAATGAGAGATTCTGCAGGTCTGGAGATTTTGGCAAAACAAAACAAAACAAAAAACTCTCCTGAAATTTCCGGGAATGAAGTAGTTAAGCGATGGAATTCTGCAATCAGAACGTAGTATTTACCTCCAAAAAAAGTTAGAAAAGAAAGAAAAATAGAAAACAAAGAAGGAAAAGGGGAAAGAGAAGAGCCATTGTCCAAGGAATTTCAGTGCTCAGGCCCACGCCGCTGAGCTTGTAGGTAAAGTGGAAACTTGGCCCCTGTAGTTTCGATGCCCGTTTTGCTGCCTGTTCTTGGAAGCTGTAGCCTTTCACAGACGGGTGACCATGCGTACAGGGGTGGGGGCCCAGCGGTTGAGACCCCCATGACCTCCGCTCCCTGCTTCCCCTGAGGTCGGGGCTGGTAACCCCTGGGGACGTGCGGACAAAGGGTCCTCAGCGGCTGCCACTCCACTGCTCCGGTCAGACCAGGGCCCGAAGCTGCTTCCCACGTTAGGGTCAGGTTAGGGTCCTTCCTTGTGCTTGGCAGGAGACCCGACCCCAAATGAGGAAATGTATGTTTCTTGGGTTCTCGGAGGGAGTTTCTATATCACAGGAGGCAATTTAGGTCAAGCCTGATTTCTTGTCTGCAGATGCATTCTCAGCCTGCGATGCTCCCGGTGCCCGGCACCCTTGGCTGCTATAAATCCAGCATTTCCAGATCGTCAACCCAGACACGGCCAGCGGCCCTGGCAGCTGTTGGAATCACATTTTTCAGAAATCATTTCTCGATGGTGTGCACGTTGCCATATCGCTTTCATTTTTACTTTTTTAAAAAGCAACCTTGAGACGCCTTTGGACAACAAGTCTCTGGTTATTGACAAATCAATTTTCTGGGGAGGCAGACACGTTTCTGCGCGTGGCGCGGGGTGCAGCCTCCTGCTAGAGGTTGAGCAGGGATCAGACTGCATTTCTCGGCGAGGCGCCGTGCTTCCCTCTTCCCCGGTGACTTCCTGCTCTCTGGCCTTTGAGCCGCATTCTTTCTGCCGTCTTCATTCTGCTCCCTGATGGTGTTCCTCTCACCTTCCAAAGCCAGCCAGCAGCCGCAGAGATTTACGAGGTCCACGCTTCGCACAGGATCCTCTATTTTACACATTCTCTCTCCTCTTGACCTCGGCGCAGCTCTGGGTGCCGCGTGCACGCACACAGTCAAGAGGCTGGGAACTCTCCCAGGGGACCAGGAGAACAGGGCTCGGGGGTCTCAGGTGTGTGCAGTCTGGAGTAAGGGACTCGAGCCAAGGGCTCCTTCTAGAAACCAAGGACGGAACCCAAACCACCTTCCCCTTGTGTCGAATGAAACCAGTGAGCCGAGGGACTTGCAGGGCCGAGCAGGACCTAGAAAGCTAACCTTAGAACCCTGGCCAGCTCTTGCCCGGGTCTCCTTGTGTAATAAACCAGCTCTGGACTCTGGGCTGGGGGCCTGGAAGCAGGAAATGAGTCTCATTTATGATGTCCCCCCCTTCCTTGGTGGGCAGCCCTTCTCCAGTGAGGATGGACCAGGAAAAGTGTTTTGCGGAAGAACCAGAGGTCCTGGCAGCAACTGCTGTCCGCTGGCTTCCGGGTCCCACGGCCTGGGCAACGAGAGGGGTGCTTAGCAAGCCTGCGTGACGGGAGGTGGTGACTGGTCCTCACATTGCCCAACCTCCTGCCTTCTGCCTGCTAAGCTGGGATGCATTTCTAGTTCAGAACCCAGGCCTGCTCCACACAGATCCCAGAACTACTGATACGGACGCAGGTGCTTTGAAGGGCTATGGGTCTCCCCCGCCCCCAGGATGTGGGTGTTTCGGCCTGGTGCCTCCCTGAGTAGAGGGGCCTGCAGCAGCCTGGCCCCTGCCTGGAGGAGTGGGTGCACCCTATGGCCCTTTCTACCCCAGTGACCACACATGGCTGCTGAGCCTGGGCATCAGTTTCTGAAAAGTATGGGGGTCCTGGGGCCCGGGGACCAAAGACATATCCCGCATTCCTGTCCAGGGAGGAGAACAAAGCCCGTCAAGGTACCCCTAGGCCATAAAACGCATTATTCATTTGGCCCTTTTGTGTGACAGTTCCTAATGTAAGCAGAGATGTACGGGGCGCTGGTGGCAGCACCTCCTCAGCCCACAGGAAAGGGGCAAGGTCTTTTCCTGGGCCATCATCCCCTGAAGAACAAGCCCATGTCTCTAGAAGCAGTGGCCCTATGGCCGGCGCCAGACCTTTGGGTCCCACTCTTGGGTTGAGTTTAAAGCTGGGTGGTTGGGACAGAGGTGGGGGACTCATCTCAGGGATAGGATGGCTACTGGGGGTGCTCCCAGGCCACCCCCATTCCCAAAGTCCCCACAGCAGTGTCTGGGGGGGCAGGTGTCCCCTGAAGCCTGGTCTGCGATAGGACAGAGCTTCTTCTCCTCTCCACGCCAGAGGCAAGGAGACTTGCTAGGGAGAGGCTGGCAATGACTAGTGAGATCCCTGGGGCATTTCAGTGTGGGAAGGGGCCTTGGTGGACTTTCCTAGGTCAGTCGCTTGACACCCTCCACATATGGTGCACCTCTGCCCGGCTGGAGAGAAAGCAGAGTCCTCAGACTCCTGCCCCTCCAGCTCAAGGACACATGCAGACGAGTGGCCAGGCAAGGGGACTCGGCATGGAAGGTGCTAAGAGTTGGCAGCAGGGAGTAGGTCTGGTGTGAGTGACTGACCGCAGGTGAGGGTGGCCCACGTGGACGCTCCTCCACCCCCATCTGAGGCTGCACAGCGCAGGAGTCACCTGCCTCAGGACAAGGACATTGGGCTCAGAGGGCACCCAGGCTGTGCCCTGGCCATGAGGCAGGGAGCCCATGTGGTGGCCCTGCAGTTTCCGCCCTCCCCACCCCCGTTCCACGCATGGCTCCCCTGGGCCCCCTGTGAGGACATAGCAGGTCCTGGGGTTGAAAGCAGGCAGGGTGGGCAGCAGTCAGCTATGCAGGGACCCTGCGGCCCACAGCCAGAGTGGACAGCAGTGGATTACTTGCAAATGTTGGAGGCAAATGTTGCCTCTCACCTGGGCATGGACAATTGTGACCAGTGTAGACTGGCCCCAACGTGCAGGGCAGGATTGGGAACGTGCGGGGGAGTTTGTGGGAGCAAACCTGTTTGCCCCGACCCCCAAGTGGAAGGCAGGTGACTCAGGGAAGGAGTTCCTGGCAAATTTCCCTGAGCTCTGAGAATTTTCTAAAACCTGCCACGGGCATGTGGACTTCTGCGATTCTGTGGTCTGGTGGCCGTGTTTCAGGAAGTGCCAAGCAGAAGTGGTGACTTTGGTTGGTGACCTTGGTCTGGGGAGAGTGGTGGCTGCAGCCAGTGTGGTCTGTGGCTGTCAGTGACCCAGAAATGAACACCTGAGCATGTGGGGCTGGGACACTGGCCGTGGGAAGGTGGCAGGCAGCTGGCACAGGTTATGGCAGTGTGGGCCTCATGCTGTGATTTCCAGCCTTGCTTGAAGCATCCCTGGGGTGGCCAGGGTTCTTAGAGCTGAGCAACTTAGTCACAAATCCAAGTTCAGTGTCCCTGGGTCACCCTGTGGAGAGGGGGCTCTCGCCTTAGTGCTGGGTCCCAGACTCCCTCCCAGACTTCAGTGCAGAATCCTTCACCCATTTGCCTGTTAGCCTGTGACATGGGCCCCATGGCATGGGCCCCGTGTCGGCAGAGGGTGCCCAGTTTGGCATAAGAGGGCAGGCGTAGTGGGAGGGTAGCCTGTCAGATTCTTGCAGCCTCTGTGCCTGGGCCGCAGCAGAGCTCAGCTGTCATGTCCGCTGGTCCTCGGAGAGCTGTGGCAGGGAGGCAACTCCATGCGGGTGACTGAGAGAGCGTGTGGCTTACTGTGTAGACAGGCAGGTGTCCTCTGAGCTTTGGCTGTGTGGCATTCCCACTGAATGCTGGCACTGAGTGGATGCCAGCCTCCCAGACTTTCCACAGTGGGGAGTCTGCCTGGGTCTGGCAGCTGGGGACTCCCCACAATCCCCTGAGGTCTTCCCCTCAGAGGCTGAGTCCTCAGCTCCAACGCAGTTCTGCTCCCACGGGGAGGCGAGGCTAGGGGCCAGGCCGCTGGAGTCCCCGAGCCTCCTCAACTCTCCACACACAATGGCCAACCCATCTCTGCTGCCCCTGCCACTCCTGTTGGGGAACAGGATGACGTTGGGGGCCAGACTTGTCCTAACTGGACACTGGCCAGGGCTCCAGGATCACAGACATGTGGCTGAGACCCCGCCTGAGGTGAGACCTGGCCAGTACCTCGATGGCTGGTGTCTCGATGGTTGACTGGGCCTACTGGTCAAGCTGGCCTGGCCATCTGCTTCTCCTGCCCGGCGCTCTTGAGAGAGCTATCTGGGACTTGTAGAAAAAAGAGTATAATTAAGAACCAAGCATATTTTTGGGGTGGAGTACAGCTCAGCCTCATCCTCTGTGCCTCAGTTTTTCCTCTGCAAAGGCCGGAATGGTCATGTTGCACTCAGCAGAGAAGCCCAGGCAAACCAAGCCTAGGTCACAGAGGGGAGCTGGTCTGCCCTCTTGGACGAAGTAGGCTGAGAGTGGGAGGTAGAACAAGGCAGGGCCCCTGGCTTCCGGGCACTTGAGGCGACGGCAGGCTGTGGTGGCCACCACAGCCTGACCACCACTGAGCTTTAGTGTCCTGTTCAGCAGGTGGAGTTTGGACAAAGCCGGGGCCGGGCTGAGGCTGGAGACCAGAGGAGGGGCCTGGGGGCTGTGGGGCTCGCTCGGGCAGGCGTGATGAGTAGGGATGTGTTTGCAGCTCAGGGCCATGCCGATGTGGACTTGGGGGTGGGAGGCCCGGGTGTCTGGGAGGGGACCAGAGCTCTCTGAAGCCTGCCCTGTCCTCTCCCTGCCTTCACAATGGCCCAGTGACCTCTGGCCTAGGACACCCACCATCCTGCAGGGCTCTGGGGACAGCCTTCCCGCTTGGCTGGCAGTGGCCTGGCTGTGTCCATTGAGGGTGTGGAGCAGACCCCTCAGAAGGCCCCAGAGGGAAGGAAAGCAGCTTCCCACTGCCTCTAACCTGGCTCTGTCTCCACAACAGCCACTGTCCAGAGGTCCCCACGCGGCTACTGCCTCCCAGCCCATCCTCTCCTGCCTCGACTCCTCTCCTTCCTCACCGTCTGCCCTGGGTGTCTCCAAGCCCACCTGAGCACTGTGCTGTCCCTGGGCATGTGGGGAGCCCCAGAGGTGCTGAGGCCTTGGGCGGGGGCAGCCCCTGTGCAGGCCGAGGCTCTGCTGTTAGAACCCACGCCCCTCGGAGACTGGGAGAGACTCGGCCGCTTCCCCTCTCACAGGCCTCTTCCTCTTTTGCCACGCTCCCTGCCTGGCCCTGGCCTCAGGGCTCCCTGCCTTGGGCTCTTTGGCTTCAGCCTCTGCTCTGCCTCCTCCTAGAAATCCTCGAGCCAGGCTGTGCTTCCTGGCTGCCCGCCTGTGGCTCTGTCCCAGGGCTTTGGGCCTTTGGAAACCTCCAGCGCAGGCAACGGTGAGTGGGCCATGGGGCGGGGTTCGGGCTCGCATCCCATCAGTTTCTGTTTGGAGACCACGCAGCTGCACCACGGCGCCTTGGCCCATGGCTGTGTGGCCACCACCAGCAGAGGACCACACAGCTGTGTGGCTGCTGGGAGTGCTTCGCCAAGGCTGTCCCCTGATACTGGCGTGCTTCAGGGACTCCGCATCCCCAGGCTCTTCCTCTAGGAAGGTGCCTTCTGGGTGCTGTGGCTGGGTGTGCGTGGGGTATACGTGGGGGGCACACAGGTGTGCGAGGGGCTGGTCAAAGCCACTGCCCGGTTTCCCACGTAATCCAGAAATTCAGAGAATCCTTGCCGGGGCTGCCAAGGTCGTGGGAAGGTCACGGCAGGGCTGAGGGGCAGCTGGGTGGGAAGAGCTCGGGTTATCAGATCTGCACTTTGGCCGTGTGACCTTGGCTCCTCTCCTGCCTCTCTGCATCCACCTGGCAGGGCCCAGGTGACAGGTCTTCCTCAGTAGGGCAGGGCTGGGCTGTGTCCCCGAGGCACCTGCCACAGAGCCAGCTCCTTCTGCCTTCACAGCGGAAACAAATTCCTGCCTCGTGGGCCCAGGGTCCTGGAGAGTGCTGGTGGGGGGTCCCTGCAGGACCTCTTCTGAGGCTACCAGGTCAGGGGTTCTGGAAGCACCCCGTGCTCGGCCCCTGGAGGCCCAGGCTATGGCAGGGCAGGGCCAGGAGCAGCAGAAGCCACTGGGTCAAGGTGGCTTAGGGCCCTCAGGGAAGGCCGGGGAGAGGACATGGAGAGACTGTAGTACTGGCCCCGGCCCCCTCCTGGTCTGCATTGTGAGGTGCATAGGTGGCGCAGGGCCTTGCCCCCTGAGGCAAGGGGTGCCCACTGGCGGTTGGCTGGGACCTCCCCAGTCCTGGAAGGGCTCTCCATGCCCAGGTGTGATCCGCTGCGCTGACTGTGGCTCTTCCTTGGGTGGCTCTGACCCCCCTGCTGGGGGAGGCGCAGCTCATATCTGCCCAGGACCAGAGAGCGGGGGAGATGTCCCCCACACCAGGCCCTGTGTGTTCCCCTCCACCCTGCGAGCTTCCTCTGGCTCTGTCGTGAGATGGAGCAGACAGCTGTGCTGCTGCCCACTTGGGGCTGTACCTTTTGGGCAGGGTCACCCTCACGGCCCCCCTAGGGACGACCCAGAAATGCCTAATGTGCCTGGTCAGGAGCCCAGTTGTTGGCAGTGCCCCAGCTCTACCTGGGCGCCTCCCCGAGACCCATGCTGGGGGTTCCCAGGAGCATGAGCTATGGTAGGCCTTACTGTGCAGAGCCAGTAAGGCCACCTCTTGTGGCCAAGGCCACTTCTGCTTCACTGGGGACAAACAGTGCAGGCCACATTAGCGACAGTGATTCGGGGCCTGCTGACCCCTGAGGCCAACCCAAGAGAGGAAGTGGCTAGCCTCAACCCATGCCTGAGTCCTGTTTGGGACAGTGTGCCTGTTTTTCCAGGGGATACCACACTTCTGAATGTGATCTCAGACCCAGGAGCTTCTCCTACTAGGGGCAAGGCCTTCACCCTGAGCTCGTGCTGTCCCACCCATGGCATGGTGGCCAAGCGTCCACTCCACTAGCTGCAGGGGAGGTTCTAGGTTGGGATTGGGCAGCTGTCCTTCAGCGTGGAGGCCCCTGCATCTGGTGGACTCACTCACTGTGGCTCCACTGTGTCCAGTGCTGGACCCTGAGTGAGTCCCCAGAGCTCTCAGGCCCCCTGTAAAATGCCCCTCCAGGACTGCTCAGGGGACCCAAGATCCACAAAGGGGCATCTGACCTCAGTAAGGGATGTGTCAGAGGTGGGGCTGGTGCTGGGGAGGGTCCACCCCTGGGGGCCCCCATGGCCTCCCTCTTGGCGCTGGGTGCCCAGCCTCAGGGGCTGAAGGACTGTCTGAGGGCAGAGGGTCCCAGGCATCGGTGGTGGCTCCTGGCTGCTGTGGCTGGTGTTGGGCATCTTGCTATCTCTACTCCCCTGGATGTTTTGGGGTGTGCCGAAACATCTTGTGGGTATCATAGGGAGGTGACCTCCGCCTTAGAACCGCTAGAGCCCTGAGCTTGCACCTGGGCCTAACGATGGGCTGATCCGCTGGTGAAGAACCCAAGGCCCCTCCTCTCCTGCATCTTGGGGCCAGCCACGCAGAAGAGGGAGCAAATGGGGACCCCTCTTCTTCCACATCTCCCCTCAGCAGAGCAGCAGGGAGCCCGAGGAACCATGGGGTGGGAGTGGAGACGGGTCAGGCAGGTGGAAGACTGCTTGCCAGGGGACCCGTCACAGTGGCTGTTGAGGGGTTCCAGGGCTGGCAGGCCTGGGGTGCCGACCCCCTGAGCTCTGCCTGCTCTGGGGAATGTGGAGCCTGTGGCTGCCTGGCGCTGCCCTGTGATGGCCAGGGGTGTCTTGTGGCACCAGTAGTGAAGGGCACGGGGATAGCGTTTCTTCCTCTCTCGCTCTCCTGCCCCAAGGCAGTCTCAGCTTGGGCGGGATGGGTGCTTCCGCACCACCCTGGGTACTCATTGATCCCCCCTTCACAATGAGCTGCTTCCACCCATTGTCCTTTTGTCCCCTCCATGCCACTCTTGGGGTGCACTGTGTGCCCTATGAGTTGTTCCTCCCCCAGGATCATGTTGCCTTCACTTAAAGGGGCTGGATGGCAGTCATGGCAGGGCGTCCCCGTCTGCTGCGTGACTTGGCCCTGCACCTAGCTATTCCCTGGAGAAGAGCCATGGACCTGCTCGGTCCCCTGGAATTCGGGTGTGTTCATGGCTAAGTTTGGAGTGTGGCCCCTCGGAATGTCCGGTGTGGTTCCTGCTGGCCAAGGGCAGCTCTGTGGGCCTGGCTGGCTGTATAGGTGGTGCTCGGCACCCAGGGATGGTGATGCCCAACCCTGCTGCCGCACGGCCCCCTGCCTCCCGTCAGCCGGTGGGCCAGAAATCTGTCCTTCAGCCAGCAGGTGCTCGCTGTGTACCAAGGAGGAGCCCAGCTGCCCCAGTGGGAGGGAGACGAGCTGCGAGGGGGTGCAGGGAGCCAGGGTTGGAGGGCAGAAGGACTTGGGCAGAGTGACGTCGAGCCAGCACTGGGGTGGGCAGGCCGTGGCTAGGTGGCTGGGGAGCGGGGCCTGACGTACCTCCTTCCAGGGTCCCAATGAGGCCATCATCATCAGTGGTACCAGTTTTTTCCCCCCTTAACTATTTCTTTAGTTTGGAAACAACCACTAAAAGAGAAGGAATTCCCCTCTCCCTTGAAGTTCATGCTCACCAGACAGATCTGCTGCCCTTCCCACCTGCTCTGTGGTTTTAGATTTTAACCTGCCATAAAGGTTCTGTGTAGTCACACAGGGCGGGGGGGATGGGAGGGGCTCCGGCTCAATGGCCGTGTTTGCAGGGTGGGGACCAGAGCCAACTCCAGGCTTCGGGTGGGGCGTGGCAGCCCAGAAGCCTGTCCCTGACACGGGTGCAGACAAGTCTGGGCCATGAGCTCCTGGGACAGGAACGTCAAGCTTGGAGGGGGAAGCAGGAGCTGTCCAGCTGCCAGGCACATAGCTCCTGTTAGCACTGTCACAGTCCCTGTTGTCCCCTGCTTGCTGGTCCCCAGTCTGGCCACCCTGCCTCCTGGCTGTGGCCGTGGTCTGGGGCATGAGCAGCTCTGGCTTTGGCACTGGGCCTGAGGGCTTTACAGAAGGGCCCTGGCCCTGGGTCCCCAGCTGTGGGCTGACCAAGTAGGAGAATGGGAGAAGCATCCTGGGGAGCCTGGCTCCAGAGACCCGGGATCCCATTGGCCATGCAGGCTGCACCCCTGGGTCCAAGACCAGCAGGTGGCCAGGCTTGGTGTGGAACTGAGTCACACCCAAAAGATGAGGACAGGTATCTGCTGTGATGCTGACCTGTTATCTGGGATGCTGGTCATTTCAACCCCTTACTGGGGTCATGAGTGCCCCTGTCACCCCTCTACCACCCTTCCTCAGTGGGCAGGCCCCTTGCCTGGGCACCCCAGGGTACCCCATTAGCTTGAGAAGCGGTGCCATGCATGGAATCTGACCCTTTCTCGGACCAGCTCTTCCTGTGAGCTGCTTTTACTTCCCTGGACCCCAGTGTCTTGGGTTGCCATGGGGAGTCCCTGGCATCTGGAACCCCATCTGTCCCCTGTGCTTGGGGGAGGTGCCCTCATCAACTTTCCACACTCTAGAGAGGTGCGTCTGTGCCCATCTCTGCACCATGGAGGTCACTGCAGGTCCAGGGAGGCGTGAACCCCTGGGCTCTATGTGTTTGAGTCCCACTGGGACTTGAGTCTGGGGATGTGGGGAGGGCAGGACCAAGGTGTCCTTGAGAAGAGAGGTGACCAGTGGTCACAGTGACTGTGCTGATGTCCCTCCAGGAGGCGAAGATCAAGGCTGGGTAGCTAGGAGGGGAGGAGTTTGCTTCAAGGTGACCGGGTCACCAAGGTCACCTGGGTGACATTCTGCACCAGAGCCTGGGGGTGGGGACATCAGTCCAAGGCAAGTATGTGTGGGGTGCCATGGGAGCGCAGGCACACGGCCTCCCCCAGGTGCATCTCCTCCTCGGCTGGACCCTGCAGCACACGGCCGAGTCCTGGACTGTGGCGTGGTTTGCGGAGCAGAGGCCACGCTAGCTGAGCTCTTCCTCCTGTGCCCTGCGCCCGGCGAGGGACGAGCTCACACTCTTCCTTGAGAGATAGTGGCTCCCGTCCAACGCACCTCGCTAATCAGCAGCCATCGTGGGAAAGCCCTAGCTGAGGGCCGAGAGGCAGCACATTGTCTGGGTGAGATTAAAGGCCCAGGGCTGTATTGTCTGGCCTGGGGATAAATCTTCGTGCTGTCACTCAGCCACTGAATTAAATCCCCCCTCGTTTCTAAAGGGGCTTATCTGTGCTGAATGGGCGGCCACACCACAAGCTCTGGGCCCCGCACCTTCAGGATGGGCTGAGGGCGCTGTGGCCTTTGGAAGGGACACCCTGAGCCTGGGGAGAAGGTAGTGGCCCCGATGGAGAAGGACAGGCTTCCCCAAGCCACATCCTTCCTCTCGCCCCGTGGGTGGTGCCTGGGGACCAGTGCACGTCTCTGCCCCGAGCCTGCACAACCAGAAGCCACCCAGGGGCGGTCCGGGGAGGGGGAGAGGCGAGCATGGCTGTAGGGTCCCCAGCAGCTCGAAGTGGACAAGGAGGGCCACAGCTCAGCAGGTGTGGCTGTAACTTCCGGTGCACAGTGGCATCAGTGGCAGCAAAGCAAGAAAACTGTCCCATCCCTATCAGCTTCCTGTTCCCACGTCCCAGCTGGACCCAGTGGTGGGGCCCTGGGCTGGGCATAGCCACTGCTGCTGGTGTTGGCGGGGATGTGGCCTTCCCTGGGCCCTCTTTTCTGGTGGCTTTCAGTACTTCTAGGTGCAGGTCTCCTTTCCAAATCTAGTTTACAACAGAGATGCAGGCAGAGCTGTGGGGAGGACCCTGGCGCAGCAGTGCCTGACGTTGCCTTGTCCTGTGCTCCAAGTGTCCTGTGATGGAGATGGAGACCCCACAGCTCAGAGGGTGAACTGGGAAACCAGCATTTTGAGGCTGCTGGGCCACCCTGGCCACCACTGCATGGGGCCAAGGAGGGTAGCTGGAGAGGGCCAGGGTCAGCCTGGGCCAGCTGCCTGCAAGCAGTGGCTCACGCTCAGAGCCCAGATGTTCCGGGAGGCCTCCTCTGGATGGGTGGTGGGTGGGCAGTGGGTGGGCAGAGTTTCGGGTTAGCTGCTAGCCCTCAAAATCCCATCTCCTGCCCCAGCCTGGACACTTTCTCCCGGACAAGGGAGAATCCCTGAATTTTCCTTTCGGCATTTGGAAAAGTGCCCCTGGGGTTTTCTCTCCGCTTGATGGAGTGCGCTGTCCTGTAGTCACCGATGGCTGTGTCACTGGTGGGCTCCACCCACTCAGGCTGTGGTTCAGACTGTGGGCTCCCCCAGGAGGGTTGAGAGCTGTCGAGAATGACCTTGTGTGGGGGGGTGCCAGCCTGCGGCCTTGCGGAACTCATGAAGGTCAGGATGCCCAGCTCCTGCCCAGGATCCTGTGCTTTTGGAGCTCAGCAGTCGTCCCTGTCATGGTCACATGGTAATGCCCAAGTGTGTCTGGGGCATCACCTGCTCTGGTCCTTCCTGTAGGTGCAGCTGGACACACAAGGCTGTGTGTGCAGAAGTGTTAGTGTGGGTCCCAGGGCCTCCTGGTCTGGGCAAGGATGGCTCCACCAAGTCCTCCCCTGATGTTGTCCAAAGAGGGCCTTGTGGGGGCAATGGCAAGAAGATGGGTGGCCTGTCCCGATGGTCCTGTTTTAATGTGCGCCTCCTCTTAGAGACCTTATCCCAAATCCAGCAGAGTTCTGAGGGCCTGGGGGTCAAGGCCTGCCCAGGGGAGTGTTGGGGGACACAGCCCATGCAAGCCCATGCTGTGCTAACCTGTGGCTGCCCTCACTGGGCTCAGATGTCCATGCCTGTGAGAATCCAGGGCATCCCCAAAATGGGATTGAAATGGCTCCCAGGGACCCCCAGGTCCCAGAGCAGAACCTTCCCCCCATTCTGTGGACAGGCCCTGGCACAATCCTGAAAGCTGCCGGGGCTTCTTGGGGTCCCCCAAGGCTGCACAGGACAGGAGGGGTAAGAACGCCATGGTTGGCACTGACACTCATTTCTGAAAGGCCCAATGGGTTTAAAAAAGCGAGTCCTCAAGCCTGGGAAGCAGCCATGGAAATCAGGGCTGTGCTGGAGTGCACAATTTTTTCCCATTTTTGTGGGGTTGATCGTTTTCAATAAGATTTCAAGAGAATGAAATCAACAGGCCCCAGGAAATTTGCATACGGCTACTTAACATCAATTCTGTTTTTTTTTTTTTTTAAAGAAATAAACACATCCACAAACTTCCCCATCCGCTGGGCGGGACTACCCTGGGAGTTAACGGTTCAAACCTTTACAATTTTTTAAAACCCAACAGCTTTCCATAACAAAGGGCAAAATTCACAAACAAATTGCCTCCCTCCGTGAGTCTCTGCTCCTCAGCTGCCCGGGAAAGGCGTGTTGATAACACAGTGCCTCGGGCACCATGAATGGCAGATTCCCACGGAGCCAGTCCCCTGAGGGCTGGAGCACCGTGTGCTCAGGACCTGAGAGCTCTGCTCTCCCCCTCCAGCTAAGGAGTGAGCGGCTGTGTGGGGACCCCAAGGGGCCCAAGAAGGGAGGACAGTGGTAAGGCAGCGATAGCCGTCCTCATTCTCGTCCTTATTCTCGTCCTTGCTGGAAAGTGGTGGAAGGGGCTGGCAGGGATGACGCCCTGTGCACAGGCGTGTGTGGGAGCCTGCAGGTGCACCTCATCCGCCGGGCTGCCCGGGGGCACACAGGATGCCGGGACAGTGTGGGCCCTGCAGTAGCCTGGAGTTCCCAGGAAGCCTCAGTCTAGCCTGGCAGAGAGCATCAAGGGTGGCCAGGTGAGGTGGGCTGAGCTGCAGGCCTTGTGGTGCTGGAGTTGGTCCTGCTGGCCCGTGGGTCATCTCACCAGACTTGTCTCTGCTTCTTAAGAGTTCTGCGCTGTAGCCCCCTCCTCTTCCAGGCAGATTCTTCCTGCTCTCACGCCCCGGCACGTCTCCTTGACCTCACATGTCATCAGTCCCTAGCTGGCTGAGGTGGTGGCTGTCCCCACTCAAGACTGTGACCCTCTAAGGGCAGGGCTCTCCCTGTTCCTCCCAGCTTCTAGCAGCATCTGGTCCCCAGTCAGTGCTTGGTAAATGCTCATGGAACACATATTTCAGAGATGAATGCCCAGAGCAGCGAGAGGGCGGGATCCTTGTAGGTGGGCTGGACAGGGTGGAGGGCAGCAGAGCAGCATCACCAGATAGGCGGATCGGGTGCTGGGAGGGGAGGGGAGGCAAGGCCAACCCAGGAGCCAGCTCTGTCCAGCCATGACCCACCATTCAGCGGGCGCTGAGTCTGCCGTGAGCAGTGGGGACTTCGCTCCCCTCTCTCTGGCCTCCTGTGAGTTTGACCTGGAGAAGGTGCTGTCCTGCCCACCAGTCTTCCTGAGCGTGAGGTCAAGGCCCTGATCACTGCTCTGAATCAGCGTGGTGGCCTGAGTCCTACAAGCTTCTGCCTGGCTGTTCACCACCAGCCCGGTCCACAGAGCACAGCATCTCTAATTCCCTCACTGGGGACCATGGTCAGAGGTCATGGTCCTCCCCAACCAGTGGCCACTCTGGGGTAGGTCCTCCGGAAGCACAGTGGTGGACCTGGGGCTTGGCCGTGACCGAGGAGATCTGGGCCCCTCTGGCGGTCACTGCTCTGGGCCCCAAAGGGTTAAGGAGCAAGTGTGGAGGGCTTTGTTGGCGGGCATCTCATCAGATGTTAACCTACAGCCTGTCCCCAATCCCTTCCTTATGACTGTGATTAGTATTGCGGGGATGAATAGGCCAGCGGATTCCTATGGTAACCTTCAAAATGCATTCCTTGGGCAGGCTCTGCCTCCTGCAGTAATTACATTCCTAACTTGGCCCACAAACAGCATGCTAATTAGCTGCTCGGAGCCTGGCGCTGGTCCCTCCCTGAGAAGGGGGCTGGCCGAGGCTACTTCTGTTGACAGCCTCTTCTTCCTCTTCCTCCAATGGGATGGCACACTGGGAGATGCCCAGGGTAGCGGGGCCCTTCTGGAGGATGTAGAGTGGTACATCGTCCATGTGCCTCAGGGTCCACCTGTGCTAGCAGGTTGGGGGTGGGATAGGACCTATAACGTCTGCGCAGGCCCTGGGGTATAGGACCCAGGACCAGGAAGGAGCTGAGTTTCATCCCTGACTAGTTGCCCACCAATGGGTACCAGCGCTGCGTCTCACTCAGCCTGGCTGGGCCCTGGAGCACAGCCTCGACAAACAGCAGCCCCCACAGACAGTGACCGGCGTCAGCTGTGCCTATGCCAGGTGGGGTTTGCGCAGAGAACAGCTGGGGCTCTTCAGATGAGCTGGGGGACAGCCAAAGTGGACCTGTGGGATGACATGGGTCATCACAAGCAGTGAAGTTTTCCAGGCCTTAGGGACTGGGACCTTGGCTGTCCATGGAGCAAGAGGGGGAGATGGCATGAAGGTCAGCTTGGAGGGTGTGAGGGGCACCATGGAGGCATTTCCAGGCAGAGTGATGTGAGCTCATCCTGGTTGCCAAAGGCCCAGGCTTCTGCTCAGAGAAAAGAGCTGGAGAGCAGGAGGTACCAGAATGAAGGCAGGTGGGGTCTGCAGGCCAACGTGCATGCCTGGGTGGTGGCCCAAGGGCAGGGGCAGCAGGAGGGCGAGAAGGCCAGGTTTGAGAGTGGAACTGGCCAGAGGGCTGAGGGAGCCCATGTAAGTAGAGAGAAAAGGGCAATGGGTTTCTCTCCCAAACTCCTGGGCCAATGTCATTGGGCCAAAACTAACACAAGAGGAACCTGGGGGCCCCGTGGATTCCTTGGAGGCAATACTGCTGGTTGCTGGACTAGCACAGATGGGCATCACGGGTGGGACTGGCTGGCCCCAGCTCACATGGGCACTGTCTGGGTGGGCAGGTGGTCACAGAGCCCTGCTCACACTGTGTCAGAGTTGGATCAACTCTGATAGGGGCCGTGAATGCTGGTGCATTCTTTTTTTATTTTTATTTTTATTTTTTTTTTCGGTACTGGGGACTGAACTCATGACCTTGCGCTTGCCAGGCAGGCACTTAAGCCATTGAGCTAAATCCCCAGCCCAATGCTGGTGCATTCTGCTGCTCTGGCTTTGGTGAAGCATGCATGACCGGGGCTGCACTGCCCAGGTCATGGAGAGGTGGCTTGAACTTGGTGCCATGTACCCAAGAGTAGCGCTGCTTCTATCCAGCCCCACCCCTGCCCGTGTCCCTGTCCTGCTGGTCCTGGGGACCAAACAGGTAGGTTGCAGACAGCTTTGCCTGCATCCAGGCTGGGGGTCTGTGGTCCTTCCACTGGGAGGGCTGAGTCTGAGGAGCCTGGACTCGTGATACTGTGCCCAGGTGGTTTAGCGTGTGAGGCTTAGGGAGGGATTACCAGGCTCAGGATTTGGAAGCCAGCAGTTCCGTGGTGTCAGTCTGCACAGCTAATTCTAATGTAAATAGAGCAATCCCTTAAGTATATATCATTTAATGCTCGGCGGGGAGCCCACAGATCTCCCTAACAGCAGCCTCTTCTCAACACACCTGCTGGTTAACTTCCCTGGTCTCAGCCTGTTTCCCGGTGGCTGTGTTTGTGGTGAGTCCTGTAAGGATCACTGTAATTATGGAAGGCGTCCCAGCATGAATTCTCATCCCCTATTGTCCTCCCTGCTGGACTAACACCTTGGAACCACCTCCCCTTGGCAGAGAGACACATGATCCCTGAGAACTCTGCTGGCCAAACCCGGCCACCTCGCAAGGGCACCTACCCCTGGGCCCAGGTCTTGGCTCACTTAACCCAGGCCTTGGCCTTGCCCGACCTGCTGTCTGCCAGGCTTCCCCTTGGGTGACCACTGTATGTCTAGCCGGGAGGCCCTGAGCAGAGGACAGTGTGGCTCCTGCCTGGCTGGGCAACTGGATTTTCAGGCAGCACCCATCGTGTTGCCGATAGCAGGGAGCCTTGCTCTGTGACAGGATTGGCCACATACATTCCTCGTTCCAGATAAATGTGTGCCCTGGGGGATCTACTACCCTGATTTTACAGCCTGGGAGGCACTGCCACAGAACATTGAGTTTGAAATCTTATGGAATGAGGGAAGAATGCACATAGCCAGGTGCTATCATACTTATTTTTTGTCCTTAGTGCTTTCATGTCACACAGCAACTCCCTCTCCATCTCCAGATGAAATTCTGCTCTAATTCCTTCCTTCCTTTCTTTCTTTCTTTCTTTCTTTCTTTCTTTCTTTCTTTCTTTCTTTCTTTCTTTCTTTCTTTCTTCTTTCTTTCTTTCTCTTGTTGGTACTGAGGATTGAAGCCAAGGTTTTTATATTGAGTTATATCCCCAGATACCCAGCCCTTTTTTATTTTTGTGACAGGATCTCACTAAATTGCCCAAGCTGGGCTTGAATTTAGGTTCTCCTTCCTCAGCCTCCTAGAATGCTGGAGTTATGGGCATGTGTCCAATTCCTTCTTGAAGTTCTGGATGTTTAAATTTCATAAATAAATTTTCTAATCCTTCAGTGATTTTTGGTGCAAGTTATGGGTCTAACTTTATGTGTTTGGTGTGAGGTGGGGATCTACTTATGAATTTGTATTTGGTGTGAGGTAGGGATCTAACTATCTCATGAACCATATAGGTAGCCATCATCCCAGTCTGATCTACCAAGAAGAAATATTGGTCTTCTTTTGTTGTTGTTGTTCTGGGACTCAAACTCATGACCTTGTACTTGCCAGGCAGGTGCTTTGCCACTGAGCTATATCCGCAGACTGGTCTTTTTTTTTTTTTAATCTGAAATGTCACCAGGTAACCTGCAGTGTCACCTCTGTTGTGGTCAAAGCTGCACACCTGTGAATGTCCACCTCTGGATTCCTGTGTCTTCCCACCAGTAAGTTGGTCCAGGCCTGACCAGAGCTGCAGCACTGGACGCAAACACTGGAATGATATCACACACTAAAATCAGGCATATGATGGCTATCTGCACTGAGCCTCCTGCTAATATTTGCACCAGTGTACAGAGAGATTGCAAGACCATGCACCCAAGGCTCGCCTGAGCAATGTACACAGCCTCACTCTGTACTCACTGATCTAGAAGCCATGGCACCTCCTGGCAGCTGCTAGGGACAAGGCCACTGAGAAGCCCTTGTACCCCTGAGGCCCAGAACACGATGCAAGAATCAGCTCTCTGCTTGGATCTCACAGCCTGAGGGAGAGACCCCTCGATGTTACAAAGTAGATCTGCCTATAAGAATGTTGGAAAATTTTAAACATTAATCACAAAACACAGTGTTTAAATTTTTCACATTTACTACAATAAAAGACATTGACCTGAATCCCTCTCAAAATACTCCACTGGCTTTGAATACACCCATCCCATCCGAGGCAGCTCTGCAGTTCTCTTTCATGAGAGTTTTTAGTTGTGCTGTCCTTGCTGCCTTGATGTCCAAAATTCATTCGAAATTCAAAACAGGTGGGTTGCAGACAGCTTTGCCTGCTTCCGGGCCATGAGGTCTGTGGTCCCTCCACTGAGAGGGCTGAGTGATCATGATCATTTTGCTTAGCAGAAGAACCAGAAGTAGCACAGTTCCAGACCTGATGAATAAGGCAGATTAGGGGATGCTGTTATGTTTTTATTTGGCAGAAATTGCCACAAACATTTGATCGAGAGGTGATCAGCAAATATGGTGAATGTTCAAGTAAAAAAAAAATTATTATGGTAAAATGGGCTATTGCCATTTGCTCCCACTGCAAATAATTCCTCTTTCATAAAACACACTTTTGGTATTATTCTTGGCAAGGTGTTTCTCAGTGTGATATGTATATTTTTTAAATGTAAGCCTTCTCCATAGTTTTGATTGTTCCTTCTAGGTATGTGCTGTGTGGTACCCTCAGGCATCCAGGGGTCAGCCTTGTCTCTGGGGGCGCAGGGTTTCTTGCCGTGGGGTTAAGTGTGCTGATCATATGTGGGACTTGATGAATACTGCGAATTCTGACTCTATTTATTTCTATTATTGTGGTTATTTCACCGCCAGCCTAAGGCGGCACCGTCTCGGGAGAGCAGCTCACGCGCACAGCCCCTGGTCGAGGCTGTGACTTCCCTAAAGAGATGCTAAATGATTCCTCTCTGTCGAGCCCCCAGAAGTCAACTGTCTTTTAATAATTGTCTAATACTTAGTACTCCCGGGGGGCCCTGCTGAAGCATCACAAGCCATTAGACCGGAGGTTGCAGCCAAGAATTAATTGAGCATCCGTCAGGGAACAGCGTCACATTTGGGCAAGAAACGGTGGTCAGAGGGGAGCTGGAGCATCATTGGGAGCAGAGGGGAAGATTCCCATGGCTGTGTGCCTGAGCAAAGAGGGACCCGCATTGTTGGAGCCAGGGCAGGTCCCAGCTCTTCTGCCTCCTTGCTTCTGGCCAGAAGTGGTCGTAGTTTGCATGGTGACCATGCATGGAGCCTTCCCTATAGTGTTTTATTTACTCCTCTCCACCCTCGACTTACAGCTGGCACCTGTGCAGGATGAGGGCTTCTGGCTGCAGAGGTCACGTCCCAGTGGCGTCCAAGCTCCTTCAGTGACCAGGCCAGGGCCATGGGGACCCGTGTACCTGAGATCCACAGGGACGCGGCATCTGGGGAACAGAAGTGAGGCAGGCTGTCCTCTGGTATGTTGCCCCCCTCATCTGGCTTTTGTCTTGGGGCTCCCTGCAGCCCCACTGTAAGGACAGCTGTCTGTCTTTAGGTGCCCCGCTGCTCCGGGCATACCTGGGGCCAGGTCACAGTGGGGCAGGTTGGTGGGGCATGGGTGGAAGGGGGCAGGAAGGGGGTCCAGACACGTTCCTGTCCTTTGTGGTCGAGATCATATAGCTCTGGCCACCTCTGCCTTCCAGGTTCCACTCGCCATGTCTGTGCCCCTAACATTAACATGAAACTATTTTAGTGATGCAAGATGGGTCCGGTGTGTGTCTTTTCTCAAAAATCTGTGCAGTTAACGCTGATGGCCGGCCTGTTTCTGTGGGTGCTGAGATCCGCCTGGGGTGACGTTCTTTCTTGGACAGTGGTGAGTCTCAGTGTGGGATTCTGGCGGCCTTTGATAGGCAGGCCCCTGGGACACAGGATGCCAGAGATGTGCAAAGGGGGCCTGGGGACAGGGCTTGCAGATGGGACATGGGCCAGTCATGAGGGGGGAGCAACTGCCACATCATGGGCTCCGTTGAGGCCTGGGGGGGCCAGCAGGATGCCAGAGACCGACCAGGTCCAGGCAAGGTGAAGGGAGGGTAGGCAGTGCCATAGCAGCTGGCAGGGCTGTGGAGGACAGGACATCTGTGTGTGTGCTGAGGGACATGGAGGGTGAGGCCCTCGTGGCTGGATTTGCAGGTCCAGGCCCACAGCCGGCAGCCCACTTCAGGCCCCATCACCACCCTAGCCCTGGCTCCTTGGTGGTCCCCTGCCCTGGACCCTGTGTCCTGCCCTGCCATGTCCTCCAGGAGGGGCAGAAGGAGGAAAAGCTTTGTCCTCTGCTGCCCTTGTGGCATGAATGGATCCATACAGGCCTCTGTGTCCCTACGCTGGAGGTGGACGTGGTGGACAAGTGTCTTTCTCCTTGGAGTGAGCGATTGCCATGGGCAGGAATCCACGTGGAGGTGGGATGCTTGTGGGGATACTGCGGAGAGGAGAGGGAGAAGAGGAAGGGAAGGAGGAGGGGAGGAGGAGAAAGGGGAAGCAGGAGGAGGGGGAAGGAAGGGGGAGAAGAGGGAAGAGGGGCACCAGGGGGAGAGGGGAGGAGCGGGTAGGGTGGAGGGGCAGGGCAGTGGGCACAGGCGACTGCAAGGGGATCAGGGCATGCAGCACCCTCGGGCAGGGGGCTCGGCTGCTTTCAGGTGCGGGCTTTTGTCTGTGCCTGAGCTCGCCTGTCAGCGCCGCCGTCAGAGGCCTAATCTTTTCTCTCCGCGAGCTGAAAAGGCCCAGCATCCCATCAGGCGACACAGGGCTGCCTATTCTCCTGCCCCACAGAACCCAATCACTGGACAGCACCGCTATAATTCACTCCCAGCCCGCCCTTTGAAAAGGTGGGCCGCCTCGGAGCTGCTCCCCGGCCAGATAAATCACGTCCTGGAAATTAACTTCCATTGAGAGGGAGGGCAGGAAGGCAGGCTGATGGCCCGGCGCAGGCGGCACGGGTGACGGGTGTTGATAAATGTCAGTGCGGATAATTTGGGGGCTGCGATTAAGATCTTATCTAGGTGGGAAGTAAGTGGGCAGGACTTGTCTCAACTCCTGCCCCATCCGTGTTCACCAACTCCGGAAGTTCTTTTGCCCCATGATTTTTGGGGTGGATTTTAGCGGGGAAAAGCAAAGACGCCTTCGCTGAAGACGTTGAATCAGGGGCATCTGTCTTGTAAAGGGATTAGACGGCGGTGGGCGGGCGTGTCGTCTCTTCCCTGGTGACAAAGGGCAGAGGAAAAGAATCAACCACCTTCTTTGTCTCCCGGTTCCCCCTTGGAAGATATGTTTTAAAAACCGGACATCGATGTCCCCACCCTCCCCCACCCCCTTGTCCAGGGCCAGCCTCCCGGCCTCTGCTTTTTGCTTCTCTGGTCACAAATGTGATTCTGCTGCTGTGGAAGTTTCCCTCCAACACAGCGTCACCAGGCGCCCCCCCACCTGTCCTGTAAGTAGACAGGGACTCGGCAGCCGCTCTCTCATAAACACGCCATGCGCTTCTGAGGCGCAGAGCCACCGCCTTCTTTTATAGGCCCTGCCTGGGTTTATTTTTGCTACCGGCAGCCCCGGCATCCTGAAGCTGAGAGGGGCTTTCTTCTGCGCCGCCGTGCATCTGCGGGGCCTGCTCCTAAGGCCACGGCTGCTCGTGCCGGCTCCCTGCACACGGGCCTTCCTGGGGCCCTGGTGGCCAGGCATGTGCTTCTGGCCTGGCTTCTGTTAGCTAAAGGGAGAGAACACTTCTGTTGACCGTTTCATCTGAGGCCTGCAGCTCCCCTAATGGGAATGGCTTCCGGAGGTGCAGCAGCTGCATGCAGACCCTCCCGGGCCCTGGCCCTGTTGCCCTCATGTGCAGTGGGGGCAGGAGCTGGACTTCCGTGGTGGGCCAGGCTGTGGGGACCAACACAGTTGCACGTTGTGAAGGCTCCAGCACACATGACGTGTTTTGGAGCATCTTTGAGGTACAGCGTGCCAGCCCTGGTCGGTGCTGCTGGGACGGGATGATATGGGGTGTGTGGCCATGCTGTTCCTGCACCCCAGGCCCACCAGAGCCTAGAGTTGCACGCAGGGCTCAGTCACGTGCCTGGAGACGGAACAGGGAAGCAGGCAGGGAGGAGGGCGCGAGCAGAGGCCTGGAGCAGGGCAGGGGCTGCCAGAGAGGGGGCTGCATCTGCGGTGGGGACCCTGCCTTTGCCATTATTGACAGCTCACTGCTGGGATGGCAAGCAGGGGAGCCATGCAGTGTGCTTCGGGCAGTCAGGCAGTGTCCCTGGCTCACCCACCGGAGGCTGACAGAACATCCACAGTGATAACAGCCAGAGATCCCCGGACGGGATTAGTGGGGGGGCCTCTGAGGTACCCACTCCTTGAGCTCTGTATGTTTCCTTGAGAATATTTTCTATTTCTTTTTTTCTTTTTAAAAAACAGTGTGCAAAGGCCCCAAACGCTGGAGCCATCTCCTCATTGCTGGCCAGTGTCATGGTGGACTGTTTTTAACCCACTAGTAGCGTGCAGAGGAGTCTCGGCGACGCTACCAAGTTTTCATGTGTTGATCTGCATGTGAACGCAGGTTTGGGATGCAGTGTCCATGTGCTCACACCTGCAGGAAGGTGTGATCTGATGGCCCCCAACCTCCTGAGTTCCCCAGGCCAGCCACAGAGCAGAGGGTCTGGCGGAGTCCCAGAGGGAGGGAAGGGAGAGGGTTCTTGCAGAGAAGCAGGACTTGTGCGCTGGGCTGGGCGGAGCGGAGCTGCCTTCCTTCCACACCAGGCCACACCCCTGGGCTCCAGACTGACCCTGACTTGGGACTTGGAGTCAGGTGCTGTCCTTTCTGGCCCCCAGTAATTGGATTTGGTGGGCTGGGTTGGGGGACGCCTGCCTAGGATGGTGCAGGTCAGGTCCTGCCCCCAGCTGGCCAGACACGGGGTGGGGGGGGGCTGTGAGAATGAAGTAGCCCAGGAGTGCCCACCAGGCAGGGGTGTGGGGGCTTGGAAAGTGGCAGGGAAAGCAAACACTCCAGCGCCTGAGCAAACTGAGCAGGACAAGGAGGATGACAAATGATGGGATTGCGCTGGCCCCGGAGCGGATTGGACTAACGGCACGCTGGACTTTGCGCTGTGCGGATCAATATTCCATCAGGCAGCGGCACTGCGGAGGAGAAGAGTGCGCGTGTGGACAAAGGGGAGGGCGGCGGTGGTCTGCGCGTACTGCCGCTGCGGCACCGGTCTTTCCTGTAAGCTAATGAACCTCACAGGGCGGGGGATCGGAGGACTGTGAGGTGCTCTGTGATGCCCAGGGCCATGCCAGGCTGCAGAGTTCAGCCCTGACCGCGTCCACCGACCGCAGGCCTCCCACATGGCTGTCGGTGCTTGGGCTGAGGTTGCTCAAACCAGAGCTCCAGGCCACCTACCTGCTCTGCCTGTGTGCCTGCCCCTTCCCCTTGCTCCGGCCTCCTGGGAGGCGAGCTGCAGGGTCCTGGCGTCACCAGGCAAGTGTTATGGCTCCCACCCTGTACCTCACACAAGGAGCTACCGTGCGGCCCGTGGCTTGGGTGGCTATGGTGGCTGGGTATGGTGGCAGGTGCTAAATCCAGGCTGACCTGTGGCCAGGCCTTGCCTGAGAGGTTGGGCTCTTCTTTCTGGGCGTTGGGCGTGTCAAGACGGCATTTGCCAAGCTGCCCACTGGCAGTGGGGACTGTGGGCTGGTAGCTGTCTGGGGCCGTGACTGGTGGTGGCTTAGTGGTTCTCCAGCACCAGCAGGTGGAGGGAACGGAGCTGGCTCATGAGGTGGCCATCCCGGCCCCAGGGCACCCTGTGCCGGAAGCAGATCTCTCAGGGGAGGACACCAGCCTGCCTCTGCCTGGTCTTCATGCGAGTGTCTGTCCTTGGGTGTGTGCTGAGTGCTACTGTGCGTGAAGCTGAGAGCCAAAGCCAACAACCCAGGGCGGGGTGGCCTTGGAGGGACTCACACTCTCTTCCTGGCCACCTCCCCTGGGGACTTTACCCCTGGCCTGGTGTGCTCCCTTGGGGCACAGACAATCTCTCCTGCCCCTTGGGATCTACAGCTCACACCATGTGGCCCATTCGCCTCTGCCCTATGCCCAGTCCCTGGCCAGGGGATGGTTAGGGTCTCCCTGACCCCAAGGCAGGCCCAGGGTGGGGGCAAGGTCAGAGGCCACTCTTTAACACACCCTTGCTGACGCATTGTCTCTCTGACTTCTGCCCTGGCTGCTGGCTTGGCCTCAGGCTGGGGAGCTCAGTGGGCCTCCCTTCTGCACTTGCACCTGGGCCTGGTGACCAGTGCTGTCTCTGGCTCAGCATGTGCCTGCTGGACTTAGTCGCAGCCCTGGTCCAAGAGCCTGTTTCCATGGCACTTGACCCTGGAGTAGACCAGCAGTCCCAGAGCTAAGTCTTCCCAAGAGTGTAGGAAGTGATTTTGGAACGTGGGACCTGCAGTGGGCCTCCCACAAACACCTGTCCCTGGAGGTGGGGGGGAGGTGGCACGTGGGCGCAGCTCCCCACAGCATGCATGTGGGGGGTGAGGACGCAGGTCCCGTGGGGGCACTGTCTCTTCTGTGGGGCAGACCCCATCCTTCATGCTTCTCTGCTCTAAGGCTTTTAGCTACGGCTTTTCCAACTAACATCCTCTGGAATAATTCATTCCGGGTTTTTGGTCTCCACATCGGGCTCTGAGAGATGCCCCAGGCTGGCCCAGGTTCAAGGGCACTTTAAATACAAATATGGCAAGCAGGGGCCAGGCACAACAGCCCAGCGTTCCGGTGGTCATGGCCTCAACCCTGTTTAGGAGGAGGAAATCAGATTAGACCATGCAGGGTTGGGGCCAATTGAAACCAGGGGTTCGAGGGTCTGCACAGTGGTAGCTGGAAGCCAGCGGCCAGCAGGTTGTAGGGGGAAGCAACCTCCTTCCTGTTCCAAGCTCCACCGACCTAGGAAAGTGGGAAAGCCAGGTCTGGGAGAGTGGGACACAGTGGGCAGACTGCTCTGATTCTGTTGTCACCCCACCTTGGCCACCACGTCGGCCCCTGTGGGTCACCTCTGTGCTCCAGCTTTCTTCTGTGTGATTCCCTGTACAGCCTAACCAGAAAGCAGCCTCCGCTCAGTCTGAGGAGCCTGGAGTGGAGGCCAAGGCTCCCGGCGAAGTTCAGTGCCCTCACTCAGTCCAGGGACAGGGTGCCCTCTACCTGGTCAGCGGGGCTGAGCCACCTGGATCTGAGGTCCGGAGCAGGGCCACAGATGTGTCCTAGGGGCCTCCCACAGGAGGGCAGGTGCCCCAGGGGTCCGGGTTGGAACTCAGAGAGATCCTTAGTGCCTCCCAGTTCACAATGGGAAAGGTGTGTGTAAGAACACACGTGTGCATGCACACACCCTCCCCACGCCTGTGAACATGGGCACCCCGAGGCCTGCTCAGGGCTCAAAAAGAGAAACCGAGCATCATCCCCAGAAAAACCTGGGAGCTTGTGGGAGCAGAAGACCACAGGGCTCTCCGGATGCCTGGACCCTTGCGTGGGTCACGCTGTACCGGGGCTGATGGGGAGACAGGAGACCAGGCTTGGGTCATGGGTAGGAGGCTCCTTGGCATGAGTGTCTGCCCTGCCTGAGGCTCAGGAAGCCTCAGTGAGGTGCAGGCTGGGAGCTCAGAACCAACAGGAGATGGAGGCCCAGAGTCACTTGACCTCTGAGTGGTGTATAGACCAGGCCCACGTGCCTGGGCTCTGTGGTGTGGTGCCCGTGTATGCAAGCATGTGGCAGGTTGGCAGTGTGTGACAGACAGCCTGAGTCACTCTCAACAGAAAGGGCGGAAGAGCCCCCCCCGCCAGCCCTTTTTATAGGGCTTCTCCAAGGCGAGAGCCTGGCTGTGGGTGGGGGTGGCTGTGCAGGGTCTGGGTAGGTGAGGAGGGAGCATGTCCTGCCATTGGGGGTGGCCTGTAGGCACAGTGTCATCCGGCACCCTGCAAACCCTCGGCTGCTTCCCTTGCTCCTTGGGTAGCCTACTGGCCCAGGCCCTTTGTGCATGAGCTCTCTGGCTTGTGACTGCAGTTGGACATCTATCGACCTGGGTCTGCGTGGATGCCCCCTGCCTGCCAGGCTGCTCCACAACCTCTCTCGGCCACAGGGCCTCCTCACCAGGCGCTGGAGAGGAAAGTGTCACCCGCCTCGAGGGCCATGCGTGGAGTGACGTGGCCCAGCCCCGCACAGTGGTGGCTCTTTGTGTAGCCAGGCGGGTGACCCACCCGTAGCTGGCCCTCTGTGGTCTGGTTAATTACTTCTCTCCAGACCCCAGCGTGGAAAGTCATTTCCCTGAAAGGATGGGGTGGGTTGGGGGGCTCTTGTGGTCTGGCTGGAGAGGGAGGGGCCAAGTATTCTCAGCACAGGCTCCATGGCCTCAACTTGGCCCTGGGCTTGGGGGAGGGGGACTGTGGTGTTCCTCCTGGAGCCAGCATGGGGGGACAGTGATGTCTGTTCTCCTTCCACCTTGGTCTGAAGGTCCCTGGGTTGGGTGGCATCCTGGATGCCTGTCCTTGGACCACTAGGATGCCCATGCTGGAGCAGGGGAGCATGGGAGGGTGGTTGGGGAGCCAGAGTTTGCCACAAAGAGATTTTATGATGGATCCTTTCTCTGGATGTGAGCAGTAGTTAAGTTCCTGGAAGCGGCGGCAGAAGCTGAGAAAGGCCTGCCCTTGTCACACCGGATCTGTCATACTCAGCTGACATGACCCATCTGTGAGGTGCGGGGGAGAGGAGAGGGCTGGTGGATGGCCCCTCAGAACCCAGAGGGGGTGGGGGAAAGGGAGCCCCCTCTCCAGGGTGCCTGTGGGGAAGGGACAGCACGGAGCTGGGGCACTAGGTCCTCCTTGCTGGGGAGCAGGTGGAAATGGTCCATCTGCCAGACATGGCCGTTGGGTTCACAGGTGGCCCTGGAGCTTTGGTGGGGAAGTGGACAGGAAGACAAGAGGCCAGCCCAGCGCTGGCCCTTTGCCACATCCAAGCTCGAAATCCAAGCAGTTGAGGAAGGGGTAGATTGAAGCGGTAGGATCTCTTCACTGGCTCTGTATCATCTCGTCCCACCAACACTACGTATCCCTCTAACTCGGGTCTAACAGCTGCCCGTCCCCAGGCTCTAGGCAGTGTGGGGGACGTGGCTGGTGGGTTTCAGCCAGGTTAGAGTGGCCACTTTGCTGCCTTGGATTTCTAATTGCCGTTCAGCGTGGGGCATAGGAAGAAAGCCCAGGAGCCTGGTCAACCCTTCTTGCAAGAGCACCACACTGCCTAGGGCTGGGTCACAGACGAGGACACATGGGAGCAGCAGGTGGCTAGGGCTTATTCATGAGCCTGGGGGATCCTCTGCAAAAAAGATGGTCTCAGATGCATACCAGGTCTTGTAACTGTAGGGACACCAGGATCAGGCCCCACACCGTAAAACCCGAGAAAGAGAAGCCCATAGCTTGTGAGGCTGTCCTGAGCCCCCGCCAGCTCCTCTGAGGTGATGTGGGCTGTGGGGAGGGGTCTTGGGCAGTGGGCTTGGGGTGACCCCAGCCAGGCAGAGCCGGGTGGCCGGGAGGAGGGCGCGGTAGCCCGGGAGAACCGTTAGAGCCCGACTTCCCGCTTCTGCAGAGAACTCCTTCTGTGTTTAGATTAGAAACAGGATATAATAAACTTGTTAACATGTCAGAATCTTGTGTTGGGACAACATAAGTGGGTGTTTTCTTCTCTGTTCTTTCTGTTGTGCAGAAAATGCTGCAATTAGTGCCCAGCTCTTGTGGCAGGGCCGGGGAGGCACGGAGGCTGGAGAGCCGAGGGCAGTGGCCTCAGGGGAGCCTGCGGCAGCAGGGCCATGTGGCCACCTCACTGCGTGGGGTCACCCGGCCTGGGCACAATGCAGCTGTCCAAGACGTCCTGAGCCCACCCTCTAGCAAGGCCCAGCGTCTGCCCGGGGAAAAGGCCCCGGGGGAGGCAGGAGGGTGACACCATTTTTTTAAAGGACAGCTTTGACGGCACAAACCTAGATCAAGGCACCGCAGTGTTCAGGCCTGGGCTCCGGGGAGACCGGCCTGATTGGGATACAGGACTGTGAGAACAGCCTGCATGGGTCTCCCGGACCCTGCCTGGTGCCGTCTGTGTCTGGGGACACCCCTCGAACTGGGCTACAGTGTGCAAGGCCCCAACCTCAGCCAGGACTGGGAAGTGTGGACAAAGGGCAGTGGTGAAAAATGAATGGGCTTCCGAATGCACAGAAACAGATGTGGGTCTGTGCCCGCCAAGGGCCCTGCAGCCCCAGGGGGCGGGGGCCTTAGCTGACCAGGCGATGTGCTGCCGCCTTGCCTGGGTCCTCAGGGTGTCCAGGCAGGCCCTCTTCCAAACAGCACGCTGTCCTGAGGGGGCCGAGACCCCGGGAATGTCTGGCCTGGCTGGGACGTGGCGGGGAGGAGGGGCTGCAGCCACGTCAATAACCCCGGTGATGTAGTGAGTGAAACATCATGAAAAATGAAAGCAAATCCTTCTCTAATCTCCTCGAACAAAGGCCTTTCAGTTGGACCAGAGCGCTGGGCTTGGCCGGTGGGTATCGCCAGATCTTTTATATTAAATGCGCACCCGGCCGAGTATGGATCCTATTAGGGGAACTGTGCTGCACCTCGAGCCCCTTTCCTGCACGGTGCCTGGAAAGGTCAGGCTGGTGAGGATGCACCCCACCACCGCCCAGCTGGACGCAGCCCCAAGCGTGGCGTGGTGGGGACTGCCTGCCAGGGGCTCCACCTGCCCACCGCCTGCCCCTCCTGGCCTCTGTATGTGGTGCCAGCACAAACCAAAGCATGCCTGCTAGTGTCTCCCTGGTGGTTCCCAAGCTTCTTGGCCCGGACCCTCTTTGAGACAGTCTCTTTGTCTATTTGCAGCAGCCAGGCATCCCCCAAACAGCCGATCAGGGGTCCATGGTGGAATCGCCACGGCTGGGTAGGTGTTCTGCCCATTGGGCGCCTTTGAGGTTTTCACCAGCCTGAGTCTAGAGGTCCATAGGCCACTTGAAAGTGACCAGCCCAGTCCTGAGGCCGCCTTGGTAGTTCAGAACAGTACCATGTGGAGGAGCTTAGGTTTTAGGCAGAATAAACAAAACTCGAGTGCCTGCAGGGAAAGAAAGGATCATTATATGAGTGGAAAAAGTACACATCTGACTCCACAAATACCAGGGCGGCGCCCTTCCTTAGCCTCTGCCCCCTCCGTCCACAAGGTGCGGCCCAGGAGAGGAAATCAAATTTAGGGTTTCCCTCACTGGCCAGAATTTCTAATTTAATAAGGGGTAGGGAGATGTTATTGTGTTTTATTTTATTTTATTTCTACTTTGAACAGGTTGCATCTTCCTGTAGGGTACTAGGAAGGCGGCTGCTGGGAATGAAAACCAGCCCTGGACTTGGAAATTCAAACCAGGACCGGGGAGCAGGGCCGAGGCTACATCCGAAAGGAGGGCGACAGGCAGGACGACCCCTCAGGGAGCCGAGGCTCAGGGAGCACTGGGGGTCTTGAGCTCTGGGTGGTGGGTTGCAAAGGGCTGGGGGCCCCTCCCATTAGCTAGGTCCTGAGGAGAGGTGGTCCCTGGTTATGTGGGGGTAGTGTGGTTCTTTGCTGCCATGGCTGAGGGCCTGAGCGTCGACCTTTGTTGTGCATGACGGCTGTGGTGCCATTGCCCCTGATGTACTGACTGACAGGTTCCACATCTTCAGAGCCCCCTTTCCTTGCCACGGGGAACTCGGTGCTGCCCTCCCGTGGGTTGGTCCTGGAGCATGGGTGCTGCTCGGCCCCACAGGAGGACCGGGGCCTTCGGTGCTTGTGCAGCTTTGCCCGGAACGTGTTCCCCAAGAGGCAGCCCGATGTCGTAGGGGTCAGTCTTCCACATCGCACGGGGGCCCTGTGGTCTGGGCTTCTGCGGCTTCCAGGTGTGGCTGGATGTGGCCTCCCGCAGCCTGCAGGGCCTTCCAGGGGCTGCTCTGCATCTCAGACCTGCTGCCCCTCTTAGAGTCCTTTCTCAAGCAGCATGTGGAGCTCCACTGCCCCACCCCTCTTAGGTGAGGCCAGTGTGGCCCAGCCAGGAGAAGGGCAACCATGTCCCCTCTGGGAATGGCCAAAGACAGCTCCGGAGCCCTGGATCCGGGAGATGAGAAGGTGTGACAAACACTTGGCACCTTGTTTCTATTTCCTGCTTAGGTGGCCTGGGGTTGGGGTGCTAGCTGGCCCAAGGCCTGGCCTGGTGTTCACTGCTGGGATACTGAGGCCCACTTTGTGGACATAGCCATGGGGCCTCTTCATAGGGACAGTACAAGGGGCTGCATCTTTGTCAAAAGTAAACGAACAAGGGCGCCAGGCTGCTCACCCTGGTGCCCAGGTGCCCTGGTCCCTGTCCCTCCTCAGGCAGCCTGTCAGGACTTCCTGCCTGTCTCTCACAGGCCAGCTCCAGTGCCTGGGCTGGGAGAGTGACCCTAAGCACTCCTGTATGTGGGGCTCCTGGGGATGAGCCGGCCTAGGCTAGACGTGGCTTGGGCATAGTGGCCCCCGGAGGTCTATGTTCCTCTGTGCCTTGCCTTCAGCCTGGCCAGGGGCCCTCAACCCTTGTGACCTGGACACATGACCTACTGTCCAGTAACCAGCGGTGGGCACTGTGGAAGCTGCTGTGTGTTCCAGGCACAGTCACTCAGGTGGTATCAGGGGTCCTGCCAGGCTCCAGGACAGGAGGTGGAGGGAGGCCAGGGTCAGAGAGACCTGAACTCATGTCCCCGCCCACCCAAGTGGGGAGACCCTTGCAAGGAGGTGAGCGTCACGCCCTTGAGGCTGATGTGAGGCGTCTACTAGGAATGCGTCCAACCGAGGCCTACAGGTGGCAATGACCCACAGCCTCTGTCCTCTGCCCAGTTGGTTAGACCCTGGGGTAAAAAGACCCAGGAAGAGGCCAGGACCTTTGGCAGGCACAGCCAGTTTGTCATAGAGGCCACACCCTGTTGCGGCTCCTGGCTGCTATGGGCCTCTGCCTGGCTCCTCCTCCCCACCCTGCTGACCTTCCTGCTTGCCAAGCTTGATCAGCCCAGGGGTCCAGGCCTGAGGTCCCATGCTGGCTGGAGAGAAGACAACCCTGGCACGGGCATCCCCACAGTGTGATACGGGCATAGGTGTCTCCTCTGCACTCCTCTGGGAGCAGCTGTGTGACCAGCATGTCATACGGGGGAAACTGAGGCCCAGAGGCACAGAAACCTGCTTTGGGCCTATCCGCTACTGCACAGAGCTTCTTAGGGCAGAGCAACTGCAGCCCCACACGTGGGCTCTGGAGACGCAGGTGTGGTGCTGGCGTGGCAGTGCCCCCTAATGCAGGCAGTGAGAGTAGGAAGTAATTCGCACCCCTAACCAGCCTTTGTGGGAAGGAAGAAAGTCCTGCTCCCTCCAAGCTGAGCTGCTTGCTATGGGTCACGCAGGGTGGGGCACTTACGACATGCCCAGTCCACTCAAGGGGCGCTGACCCGGCTCTGCCTGGCCCCTCGGAGCAGAGTGCAGTTCGGGAAAGGCACAAGGTCAATGGGACCTGGGTCCCCGCACTGCCCTGATTCATTAAGCACTCAGCTCTTTTGTGGGCCCCGAGCTCCAGGCCCATTGCTGTCAGGGGGCTGTTACAGCATAATGACGAGGGCATTAGAGGCCTGGGAGCAATTAACAGGCTGCTTAATTAGCAGGAGGAATTAGAGTTTTCGGGCTGATCTTCCTGCAAAGCCCTGGAGAGGCAGTTATCTGATTATGCATTGATCGCTGGCGAACCTCGTCCCTAGGTAATCGTCTCCGTCTTGCAATCTGTGAATATACAACTGTTTAAATATTCCAAACTCAACTGTCTCGATAAACGAGGGGAGAAAGGGACCATTGTGGGCCGGGGTCCCCTGGCCCCCCTTCCCTGCCTGGCTCCTCCAGTTGCAGAGGCGGCAGCGATTCGCCGGCCCTTGCTGCCTGTGCCGCCGTCCAGCCCGCCGCGGCTGGGAAAATGTCAGCCGGCCGGGGCCAGCCTCGTCCTCAGGGCGGGCAGGGACAGACCCGTTGTGCAGACAGACACAGTGAGGTCTGAGGGTCTTGCAGCAGTGTCCACGCAGCCCTGCTGCCGCGTTCAGGTGGTGCATTCAGGAGCTGTCAGCTCAGCGGCCGGGGTGGCTTTGGAACCCAGGGCGTGTGCCTGATGGTGTCCGGCAGCGTCCTCCTGGGCACCTCGGTGTCTGGGGAACAGAGGCTGGGGCTGGACCAGAGTCCTGGAGAGCTGGGCTCCCTGGCAAGCCCGCACGGCTGGGAAGAGGTCTGCCAGGAGAGGAGACCAGCAGGCCTCAGGCGGAGGTACAGTGGGGTCCGGTGCTGGGAGAGCAGCCACAAAGGGCACAGAGACAGGAAGGTGCAGGGAATGTTCTAGAAGAGCTTCTGAGTCAATGTGGCATGAAGGAGGGTAGGCGGGCCCAGGCGCTGTGAGGTCAGACCAGCACTCGGCTCTCTCTACTGATCCCAGACCTGCTTGGACTGGGGCTTTCTCACTCGCCTCCCCCAGAAGTGCCCAGGCTGGGCGGTGAAGCCCCTGGTGCCCTGGAACCCTGCATGATGGCAGGACAGCTGCTGGGTCCTGTGCAGGCTCACTGGGTTCCTTCCTCACGCCAGGCCCGGCTCAGTCCATGGGAGCGGGAGGCTGGTGGTGGGAATGCAGCTCCAGCGCTAGCTTTCAGATGAAAAGGGAAAGACGGAAGGGGAGAGAGAGGAGGGAGAGCAAGAGACCCAGACAGCCTGTTGTTTTGCAAAACTCAAAATAGCTTTCAGCGCTGTGCTTTTTAAAAGAGGAATCTCTGCGCTCTTCCCGGTCCTTGCCTGACCTCCCCGGGTTCCTGGCAAGGCAGCCCGTTACGATTTGGCACTGAGCGTCTCGAATGCAGAACAGGGTGCACACACTTCGCCAAAAGCTGATGTATGTTGGTTTCGTGAACTTTGCTTTTCTTGCTTGCTACATCTGATATCATCTTACCCAGACGATGCCCTCCCGAGATAGGGCCCCCGCCCCTCCGTGCCTTGGGTGCGGCCAGCGGCCCTTGCTCTGTCCCCAGGCCCGTGTCTGGGGAGAAAGGAAACTGGTTCCCTGCGGCCCTGCCCTGCTTCCCTGGGGCACTTGGGGAATCTTTATCGGGCTCAAACGATTAGACCTGGTTTCTGGTTTCATTTTGGAAGCCCGGCTGCCGAGCAGATCCCTTCAGCCTGTAAGATGATCCAGCTGTACCCACCGGGCCGCTGCTTCCCCTGTGCTGGGACAGTAGGCCATGGGTCGGCAGCCCGCCCCGGCCGGGCCCGCTGCCGTGCCGAGGTCGCCCACATGGCTGAGTGAGGCCAGGATGTCCGGGTGCGTGGGAAGGTCGGGGTCCCCGCAGTGGCGGGACAGTGGCGGGCAGCCGCAGATGGAGGGTGTGGGAGGACCGCAGAGTCAAGGTGCTGGGCCGGGAGTCTGCTCTGGACCTGGCCCCTTTCAGCAGCCTCCAGCTACATAGCTGATCGCTGAGAAAGGGCCCAATGTCTTGCCTCCCATGTTGAGGGCCTCTGAGTGCAGACCCCGGCCCCCGCCAGCCAGCCCTGTGTTGAGAGGTCGCCTCCCGTTCCGTGGGAGAGAGAGATGTCTTCCGAATGTTTGCCCGAGGAGTGGGAGATGGAGATATGGTGACGGAACGCGCTGTGAGAAATGAAAGCCAGATGCAGGCGACCTGCTGGGGAAGCCAGGGGTCCCGGCGTTGTTGCTTAACCCTGGGGCCTCATCCTGGAAACCCTGGGCCAGCAAATCACCTTTGACTTCCCAAGGAAGTGGAATTTAAGGTTGTGTTTGAGGGTGACATCCCGCGCCCCAGAAAGTGAAAGCCATGGTGTCAGGGCCTCATGAGAATGTAGGGCCCAGCACTCTGTTGGCTCCTAGCTGGTGACGTTTTCTCCCTGGCAGGGACGTGCAGGCCAAGGGCATGAGCGAGCGCTGAGGACCCCGCTCAGGAAGCCGTGGGGTGCCTGTCCCTGTTGTGGAAGCAGCTGGCTAAAAGGATGCGTTCAGAGGTGGGGGGTGCAGTGTGTCCTCAAAATCTGCAGATTCAGTTTGGGGAATGTCCGGCAGGCCTCACGGTGTGTGTGTCCCTCTGCACCCTGCCCTCTCTGGTTCCTCCCCACTGTCCCTGGCGGAGGTCTGCAGTCTTTCCCGGCCCCAAGCCCAGCTGACTGGGAACCGGTCCCACCTGAGCCTGGGTCCTGGTTGTCGGATGCCACTGCAGAGCCTCGGCATAGCGGCATGGGTGGCTCCCCGGCAGAGTCCTCGTGGCCACACAGGCTCCTTTGGACACCTGTTCTCGCTTCTGTGCCTGACGGCGTTTCCTGGGTGCTGAGAGCACCACTGTCCCTGGGGCTCGGTGGGGACTGTCTGGCCTGGAGGTCACCACCATGGCCTCCAGCTTTGGTTCCTCCACCTGGGAGGCGGTGGCAGGGGACCGGCCATCTCTGATGGCCTCTCTCCCTTCTGTCTGTATACGTGAACCACACATGCATTCACAGGTGTGTAACATACACACGTGTATAGAATTTGTTCTGCTCTATTAGATACGACTTATCTAATATAATGAATCATTTGCATTACAGTTTCTGGTAGTTTTCAATGGATAGTATATTCTTATTTTACACAAAAATGAACCTTCTACATTGTAAACTAGTACAACCACTATGGAAATTAGTATGGAGATTCTTCAGAAATTAAAACTGGAAATTCCACTTGTCCTGGCTGTTGCCCTTCTGGACATGTTGTAGAAAGAGTTAAAAGGCTCATGTGACAGAGATCCGTGCACACCCGTGTTCACAGTGGTGAGAGTCACGTCAGGTACATTTTGGGAGTGGCCAAGTGTCTGATGTGTCCATCAGCGATGGACAGATGGAGAATGTGTGACTCCTGGGGTGAGCGAGAGAAAGTGTCCCGTGGCAGGGAACAGCCCTTGGGGTCTCGACCTGCAGCAGGGCCTGACTGGCTGGGGTGCCCGGGAGGGGGTGGGGCTCTGGGGCTTTCCCTGGAGGCCGCATGGGCCGTCCACACAGCCCAGCACATCCTTTGCAAAGCTGCACAGGAACCCCAGTGCCCTGTGGGGATAGACTCAGGCAGGGGGACCCCTGGTGCGGTGGGGGTGGGCACCCTAAGGCTGGTGGCTCTGAAACACTGGGGATCTGGGCGCTGTCAGCAGCTGGCTGCCCCCACCAAGGTTCCCTCTGGGGTCCGTCCTGGGTTCAGGAGTGGCGAGATATGGTGACTCCTCCTGTGTGTCCTTCCTCCTCTCCTTGGCCCTGAACATCTCCGCCTTCCCTGTTGGGACCTTTGTGTGTGGTTTCTTCATTCTCGAGTGAGCGCTGACTGGAGACGGATCTCACGTCGTTCTGTTGAATGATGTCGCCTTTTCCTGGGAGGCAGTTTTTTTTCTGTGGGGCAGACATTGTGTTGATGCTGTGGGCCAAGGTCTGGGGGTGGGGAGTTCAGGGGCCTTCTGCACACAAGGGCGGGACACAGGGATCCCTCAAAGAGCTGATGCAGCCTCATCACAAGGCCCCTAGGCCTCCCTGGACTGAAGGTGGCCTCCGGTCCTCCAAACTGGGGTGGCTTGAGGGAGGGTGGGAGGGAGGACAGGGAGCGCTGTTCTGTGTCCTGCTGAGCTGGTGGCCAGTCCCCTTCCTGCCTGCACAGTGCCTGTCTCTGCGGCTGCCCTACCCACAGCTCCATCATTTCATTTTTATTTTGTTATCTCTGTCCTCTGTATCAGATGCTAAATTCAGGGGAAGACAAGGCTACTCTTTCTGTTTTAAATACTTCTCGTCATTGTCCAGTTTATCCCCCGCCCTAGCAAAACTTTGGAATAAATTTTTCAAGTGTAAGGGAGGAAGAAATGATTTATTTTATAATGTAGTTTTTGTTTCTAGGTTAAATGTAGGGGAATTGGAAGCTTTATAATTCTTAATTCTTCCCGCTGAGGAATGCGATAGCTCTCTTCATTTATTCGAATTTAAAAACATTTTTTTGTTAAAATTTTTTAGTTCATTCATCAAGGCTCAAAAGATTTCTCAATGAGTATTACCTCAAATGATTTTTTTAAAAAGCAGGAAAGTAAAAGAAGAAAATGTTTTAAGCAGAAATAATTAAAACTCTAATATCCTTTTCCTTTAATACCTGCCATGTAGGAAGAAGATTTTAATGAGACGGTTCTAGAAACAAAAAGCCAATGCTTCTACGCCCCTGGGAAAGCCAGGGCTCCCTGCTTGTCTCGGTGATGTGGGTTCCATGGAGATAAGGTGGTGGCCCGGATGAGGCCAGGGGCGGGAGGCTGCTGTCCCTGGCTTTGTCCAGCGCCCTGGGAGCCCCGCCGGGAAGCTCTTCCGAGCTGTCCCCCCTCTGCCAAGCTTCCCTGCCTCCTTCCCTCCTGGCCTATGTCCCTAGATAAGCTGTTAAATTAGCCCCATAAGACTTAAAATGCTAGTCCATTTAATATGTAAACAATGACAATTTTTTTTCAAAGGGTTTAGGATTTAAATTAGTTTTTTAAAAACCCAATTACTGCCATTTAATTTGGAGGACAGAGTTCTTTATGTGCTAATTATATAGCTGGGAAATGAGCAATCAAGGGCACAATGGGGCATTAAGGGCACTTTTTAAAGGTTTAAACTTACTTATCTGAGTTGGGAGCTTGAAGTCGGCCTTCTGATCTCTGCTATGTGAGCAGGATGGCAGGGCCACCGACAGACTGTGGGACCAGGATGAAGGTCCATGTAATTGCACAGCAAAGCAGAAAATTCCATGTATTAGGATCTTATTTTCATGGTGTCAGGACAGAGGAGAGGAAGCTGCTGGGTGGCAGAAGACAGGAGATGAGGGTCTGGTCAAAGCTGTGCCTTGGGCCCTGTCAGATAAAAACTTCTAGAACCTTCCAGAACTTTCCAGAGTCTTCTGAGACTTTCCAGAATATCCCAGAACCTTCCAAAGAGGCATATATATCCCACCAAGTGGCTGAGCTTCAGAGAATGGTCTTATCATAGGTAGTTTACCATTATAGATCTTGGAGGATAGGTGAGTGCAGCATAGGACCCTTGAAGTACCTCTGTATGCCTGTCCTTCCATCTTGCCCTCTTTTCTCCCCACATTTTTCTCCTAAGATCTGGATTGGACGAGGCCTGGAGTGATCTTGAGCCATCCTGTCTGCCCTGTTACCTGGAGATGACTTACAACTGCAGACCTCATGTTGAAGCAGAATGACTCTTGCACTGTCTGACCTGCTTTGAGCATTTCCTGTTAGGAATTCTGGGGGCTGGGGGTTTGGCAGAGTCACTACCTCTCATCACCACAGATGCTGCATTTCTGTCCCCAGCCTGCTGAGATGCCTATAACTGATACCACACTGTGCTTAACTCCACAGATGTTTAGAGGAAACACTGCCGCAGGTTCAGGCTCAGGAAGGTACCCTGGTACCTGCACCTGGCAGGTACACTGTGCAGTGCTTCGGGCCCAGTGCATGGGAGTGGGGGTCCCCTTGACCAGCCTGAGTAGGTGAAGTGGACTGGGGTCCCCAGTGTCCTACAGACCAGGTTGTCAACCCAGTTAGGGGCTGTGCTTGACTTGAGGCCCAGTGTGAGGACACACGTGCCGGTTGCCTCTGCCTGGCTCTCTTCCTGGCTGTGGGAAGCAGGACCAGTTCACCCACTTGCAGGCTGGGGTGGGACGTTTCCAGGTGGCAGGCCTGGTGGTCAGGACTCTGCCCATAGTGCTTTCCTAGGGAGGCATCGTGGAGTCCGAAGCCCTGGGGGTTTGGCTCCCAAAGCCACTGTCTCCAAGCACTTGGTTACAGAACCAACCCCTGACGGTGGTCACCATGGTGTGAAGGCAGCAGGGTTGTCCTGGGGGACTCTGGACTGTGGGGCAGGTCCATCCTGGCCACTCCCCTGGCCCTCACCAGGACCCGAGTTCAGGCTCTGGGCTGTGGGGTCAAACAGTGTCTGGTTTCTGCGATCCCTGTGGGAGTGGCTGCTGCCTTCCCTAGACCACTCTGGTGCGGGTCAGAACCACTGCACCCAGCTCCTGGTGTCTCCTGTGGTCATCCTCGGGGCAGGGAGGGCGCCCCCTTGAGGGTGTGGCTGGATCTGCCTGTCAGGAGGAGGGCTGGAGGGTGGCTGGTCCTCAGTGGCGAAGGTGTGTATTATTTCACGTAAGCCAGGTTCTTCTCCCCAGGAAGCTGCCCTGGCTTGATCAAGACAGACTCAGGGCTGTGTAGGCTCAGCCCCAGAGCCCACCCTGGGAGGCAGTGGTCAGCCTCCATGTCTGCAGCGGTGTGCTGGGGTCAGGGTGCCCACCCCACTACTGGGGAAGGAGATAGCCTGTGCTCACCGGACTCCCAGACAATGGGACTCACGTGGCTAGGCCAGGGGGTGCCAGGCTGGGAGGGGCCTGGGCGCCCAGGAGGGCCCCTAGAAGGTGGCATCATCTTGATTTCTGAAGATGAGGAGCTGCCTAGCCCAGGAGATGTGGGAGAGGGAGGCGTGCCAGGCGGCAGGCATGGGGACTGACGGGCTGACACGGTGCCCACTGCCCCTCCTCCCTAGCCACCTCTGGCCATCTGCGTGGGAGGCCAGGTCGGCTTTTGAGGTCAAGTCCAAGGGCGTGCAGGGGCCTGCAGGAACTGCCCCTGGGTCGGGAACCAGGAAAAGCCGCTACGTATGGCCAGCCTCCCGGTGCCACTGGGCGCACGGGAAGGACCTTGACCTAATTGCTCTGGCAAAGCCAGCGGCGGCACCTAGAGTGTTCGAAGCAGCAAAGATTAAACTTAAAGCGATTAGACAACTTACTTTTCTTTTTCAAGACATTAGCTGGTCAAAAATGACAAAAATGTCCTTAAGCTGAGACCAGGCACAGGCAGGAACAGGCGGCCTTTTGTTCGGCCAGTGGGTCTGGCCACCCGCTCCTGCGTGGGGCACCCAGGAGCCCACCTCCCTGCCGGCCAGCAGAGAGATCGCCAGGAATTAGCTAGGGATTAGACGGTCCAGCTGCCGAGGTGGCCGAAGAGCCACTGGCCACCCACTGGGTGGGGTCTGGGGTCCAGGGTCCACACGTGGCCACCAGCCCAGTCGGAGGTGGCTGGGAGAGAGAATGGCTTCCCAGGTGCTGACTTGCTTTCCAACTGGGGGGTGTGGGGCACCCAGGCATGCAGCAAGGAGGCCCTGGCAGGTCTCAGTCCCCTCCTGGGAATGGGGCCCTGTGGCTCCTGGCAGTGGGAAGGGTGGGCCTGTGTCACTCTTCCGGCCTCGCAGACACCGTCCTGGCCCCGACATTTTCTCAAGGAAAGAAAACACATAGCCGGCATTTCTTATCTGAGGGCAAACAATGAGATCGAGGCTGTCCCAAGCTGGGGCTCCACAGCACATTCAGGACGCCAAGGACTCTTGGCAGGCCCTGCCAAGGCCGGGCATGGACCCTCCCAGCCACAAGGTCTTGGTATCCCAGGACTAGGGGGAGCTCCCCTCTGGAGGGCAGGTGACACACCAGCTGTGGCCTCTGGTAACCCGAGTCCTCCCGGCTCAATGCACCCGGCGTGGCAATGACAATTAAAGGGTCTCTTCACCCGACGGCTTCGAGCTTGGGCATTGTGGACCAGCCCACCCTCCCCCGGCTTAGGCGTAATTATAGGGTCAAGTTACCCCTAGAAACAGGTATTTGCATTGTTTAATCTAAACCTCCACCGAGCTGGACCCCAGCCATCCCCGCTGAGCCCCCGTCCTGCCCGTCACCTCTGAGCTGGGGACCCTTTGCCCTCCCTAAGGCCCCTCCTTGGTTCTCCCATCCTGGGCCCAGGGCAGGGTCCTGGGGAGTGAGGCAGGGCCACCTTGGGGCTGGGGCGACAGATGCGGAGCTGGGGGAAGACAAGGGTGCCTCCTCTTGTTTCCCCTGCAGGTGAAGTTAGAAGTGCAGGTGCAGGAGATTGTGCCGCCTGCATTGCCAGGAGCCGTAGACACTGGCAGAGGCCTCCAGGGAGACAAGGGGTTCTTGGGGGACTGACTGGAGCTACCTGCCTTGGGCCTTCCTAGCAGGCCCAGCTCAGGGTGATGCTGACCTGTGGGTGGATTTGGGGACCCTGTGGACCTGCAAGGAGTATCTTCGAGGGGGGCCTTCCACCATGTGAGCGGCACCCTGTCCTTCCATTCGTAGGTGAGATAGATGTGCAAGGAGGAGCACAGAGTTCCCCAGGGGTTGCTAAGCTCACGCTGGGGTTGTTACTATTTTCCTGAATTGCAGAGCAGGGAACAGCTGGTCCTGGCTTGGGGTGCCATGAACCCCCAAGTCCTTGCATCCCCCCGGGCCACACAGAGCAGGTCTTTGCTCTTGGCTCCAGCTGTAGGGAGTGGACAGAAGAGGAGCTCCTGGAGGCCTCTCAGGGGCTCCTGCTTCTCTGCTCCTGGGAATCCAACTCTGCCCTAGAGATGACCGCAGCCTCCTCCCATAATGCCCCCTCCTTCTCGGCCACAGTGGCCATTCATCTGTGCCTGCTGGGTGACAGGCGGCCCCAGGCTCTCGGGTCCTGGGTGCTGACCTGGTCTCCACCCTGGCCCTTGTCCCGCAGAGGCTCTAACTTGGAATGGGGTGCATTGGGGAGCCCTGAGCTCCTGCTGCCACCCCGCTGTGCTTGAGCAGGAGATTCAGCCTCTAGCTTGGCCAGAGACAGGGTGCACCGGGAGGGCTCCTCCCATTTCACAGATAAGGAAGCTGAGTCAGAGACAGGCAGGCAGAAGGTCATGTGCAAGGACAAGGGCGACCCTCACTGTCCCCATAGTCCCCTTCCTGGTCCAAGCACAGGGCCATCCCTGCAGCAGCACCTTGGCCCCTGCCCGTGCCTCCCTGGCCGGAGCACATGGGAAGACAGGTCACACGGTGCAGATTTAGAGGCAAGAGCCCCACGTTGGAGCCAGGAATGTGGTCACTGGGCTCCTTCCCACAAAGCCTCATCATGTGTGAAAGAAACTAGGGACAGGGTAGCTGCCAAGGCTGTCCTTTCCTGTGCCCTCCCTGGAGCCCGGGGCCTGCTAGGTGGGGAGGGCTGGGTGCAGGGCTATCTGGGAAGACTTCCTGGAGGTAGAGGCCAGAGCCTGAGCTACCTTTGGGTCCCTAGCATGGCTGGGAGTGTCAGGATCCCCACCAAAAAGGATAGATGGGAATGCCCTTGATGCTGGAACCCCTGTTTCTCGACACTTCTGGGGGACTTCGGGAGGGGCCAGCCTGGCCCTCTTCTCAGATGCCTCCTGCCACTGTGATTACACCCCCAGGGCCCTGTTGAGGGAGGCTGGGGACTCATCTCAGGCTAGGAAGACCACCCCATGTAGGGTACCGCTCAGCGAGCCCGGCTCCTCCAAATGCTTCTCAGCCAGGACCTGTCTTGGGCATGTGGGCACTGGTGCTCGTTTCTGGATGACTTTTCCTGTCTCTTGGCACTTCTCCTTTGTCATTTGGGGGAACTGCAAGGCCCGGTGCACCCCAGGAAGCACCCCCGAGGCACTTCGTGTGAAAGCCAAAAGATCGGCTGGAAGTTCCACGCCTGACATAGAAGCTTTTTTGCACAGTCTCAAAGCTGAAAGCAAAACCCAGCAATTAAACGGCGCAAAGCCGGGACCCAAGCCTTAAAGGGGCAGGCACAGCATGGCGCTGGCCAGGGAAGGCGGCAGGGCGGCACCAGCTGATGCCTGCTCCCAGCTCTGGCATCATGGTGCCCCAGGGTGGCTCTGGGGCACCTGTGCCCGTCTCTGCCGTTTCCCTTGCCACACACGCACAGCTAAGCCTGTATTGGAGGCGGCATCCTCGTGTCCTGCTGTGGGTCCTCCCTCATTTCTGGTCCTTGGGGATGCTGGGGTGGTGAGCGACAGAACCCTGGAAAGTCAACGAGGGAGGCTGCGCCTGTCATGGGGCTGTGGGGAATAGGAGGGCTGTGGCATGTTCCTGAGGACCCTGGGCTCTCCTGCCCCTAGATGCAGTGTGCCAGGGCCCAGGCCTGCCCGGTGTGCAGGGGTGGCGCACGGCCGCGCTGTCATCGGGCTGGTCGTGGTGGGAGTGTTTCTTGATTATCTGGTTTTTGTTGCTGCTTTCAGGATTCGTCTGTGAGGAGGAGGGGGACTGGCTCTCACTGCTCTGGCCCCCTCAGCCAGCGTCCCTGTGCACTGTGGGCGTTCAACTCTGCCCTTTGGGATCAGATAATGGGGCTTCTGTTGGTGGAGAGGGCTCGCGTTCCGGCCCACGAGCCTGGGCTCCAGAAGCCGTTTGTCTCTATGACTTATCCTTGCAGAGAAATCCGAATACAGCTGCCTTTGCCATTTGCTGCTTTGTCTGGTGTGAGGTGGGGGCCCCACCCCCAGCTTCATGGTCAGAGCAAGGCATGCGGGAATCCGCAGCTCCTGGCTGAGCTGGGCCGCTGCCTTCCTCGGAGAGAGAGCCCTGCGTCGGCGTGAGGAGCAGGAACCGGGGAGGAGCGTGCTGGGGTGCACGGACCCCTGTTTAAAGAACTAATCCCGTGCCCTTTGCCCCAAGCAGGCAGGAGATGGATGGCACTCGGGGTGCTGCTTTTGTGACTGTCAGTCACCCAGCTCAGAGCGCACGGCTGGAGGGAGCGGCAGAGGACCAGGTCCTGTCTTGGGGACGCTCAGGAATCCCAGTGCATGGTGGTTACGGGGGCCAGGGCTGATGTTAGTGCTGTGATCTGGGGCTTGTTGGTGGCCCATGTGCACTGTGCCTGGGCTGGGCCATTTGTCCTTGCCTCCCTGAGCAGAATAACTCAGAGCTGGGGCCACTGGCTGCAAGCACAGCCACCTTGGAAGCAGTCCGGAAGCTGCTCCGCTCGAGTGAGAACTCCCGGCTGAGCATGGTTGGCTGGGCAGGGGCAGATGGAGGACGGCCCGGGCTGCCCGGCACCTCTGCTTCCTCATCCCAGGCCTCAGAGCTGGCCCCTAGCCCTGCCCCCACCCGAGACAAGCACCCCGACCTTGAGCCCTCACCAGCACTTTTAATCACGTCTGCCGGCCACCCGGGTCAGCCTCAGGTTACTGCCGTTGGCTGGGCCATGAATCTGCCTCTGCAAATGGACCGCTGGGCTTCGGCTCTGCACGGCATCGCCATCACCGGGTGTTCGCCACAAAGCAGCAAGTTAGGGGTGCAGAGGCTCCGGGAGATGAGTATTTCTTTTATTTCAGATGTGATACCAACGGCACCCAGACCTCTCTCTGTCTCTGTCTCTCTCTGCCTCTGTCTCGCTGTCTCCTGGTGGAGTCCATCTCCGGATGGCCGCATTTGCCGTATATCTCTGTTTAGGAACCTGGTTTTTATTAAATTTAATTGCTTCCTTTTCTGGCCTTAAATCAAGGGTGGCCTCAAAACAGGGACAGCATCAATTTAATTTAATTACTCTGCACTGCAGCCTCCTGAGCCGAGATGTGGCTACTGGGGTCTCACACAGGGCCCCAAATTCAGGATGAGCCTTGACAGGGCCAGGGAAGGTGTGAGCCCTCCAGGGAGGGCACGGTGGGGGGGGGGATCCTGCTTGGAATCCGGACCAGACTTCCCTGACCCTTGCTCCACTCCGCTGAGAACTGGGCCCCAGACCATGGTTTCGACTCACTTATTGATGTGTTTATTTTTCATTTGCCATTAGAGCCACATTGCCTTTCTAACTCAGGGGCAATTCATTAAGGGCTATTTGTCTTTTGCAGTGATATTTTACCCCCAGAGGGCAGCTCAGGGGTGCAAAGAAAAAAAAAGCAGGCCGTGTAGACGTCCCGCAGCGCCTAAGCATTGCTGGGAGCATGTCTGCTGCCCCAGCATCCCAGGTGTGTGGGTGGGGACCACAGAGCAGCAACCTCTGGGACCCTACAGCCCTGCCAGGTCCCCATCTTGGTGTCTGGGGCATACATTGGATGGTCTGATGGGCCACTTATCGGCCACACCGAGCTGGACACTGATCGCCACAGGAAACAGCAGGGTTTCTGCAGATGCTACCGGGAGGAAGCAGGCGGCTGAGCACGGAGCATGGACGCACTTCCCTCTCGGTGTTTGTCCCCTTTCCCCAGAATGTGGTTCCGTGATGCCTGCAGCCTGGGAGGCAGCTCGGCATGTTTTATTCAACACCTCGGATGGCGAGAGGGTGCAGCAAGACCAGGCCTGGCTCTCCTGGTTCCCAGAACTCCACGAAAAAAATTGGAAATTATTAAGATGATTTGTTAAATAATAGAAAATGTTTTTCATTTCCCAATTCCCAGCTCTTGCTAAAACCATCCTCCAGCTGCCTGCTTCTCATTCCTTAATATTTAGACTTATGGGCCAATTTGAGGGTATTTTCTCTTTCTGTCGTGATTAATGCTTCTATGAAACAATGTCATCACAAGTCACCCACCTGCCCCGTCAGCCCGGCATCAATCTCGCTGGGCTGGACGGTAATTTATGGCTGGGGCCGGCAATTTGCAAAGCTAATGGGGAGGTGGGGATGGGGAGCCGGCTCAGAGAGCTGTCTGCAGCCTCGTCAGCCTCCTCCCCATTAGCAGAACAAATGGCGCAGGGATCAGACATCATCTCCAAGGCTCGATAAATATTTTATCAGCCATAATGGAAATTGTCAAATTGATCTAATTGTACAATACGTTATCAGTGAGATATCAAAGGCAGCCTGGCCTCTGCCTGGACCTTCCTCGGCCGCCCCCAAGTGGGGACCGGAGTCGGGAGGGCCGCAACCAATCGGTCCAGTGCTGTCTGAGTGACACCTTGGCCACCGAGGTCCGTTAGAGAGATGATAAATTCTATGGAAATAAATGGCCTTCTGCCTGTGTGTTTTGCTCAGATTGACTTTTGAGAGAGAGGAGCAGAGAGAAATAGAAAGATGAAGGAAGACAAGAACTTCCCACAGGCTCTGGGTCCACCACTCCCCTCTCAGCAGGGGTATGGGGAAGGATGGCTCCACACCTCCATGGCTGTCATGGACGCCCAGCCAAGGCCCTCTGCAGAAGCCTGTGCTTCCTGTGGGCAGAAGATACACTTTCTTCTGGCTCTGGGGAGCTGGTGGCCTGCAGGCCCATGGGAATGAGCTCCACGTTATGTACAACGTTTCCGTACAATTTGGAGTCACCACGTGGGTCCTGCTCTGTGGAGTGCATGCAGGGGCTCTGGCTGAGCACAGCCTCCCACCTGCAGGAGCCAGAGTGCCACCGAACCCAAAAGCCACCTCTGCCTCCCTCCTCCATCCGGGGGCACTGGCAGGGCCTGCTCCTGGAGGAGGGGGGCTTGGGCGGGTGGCGGTCAGGCATCTTTCACAGCCAGGCAAGACCTTTTGATTTCTAGAACAAACACTGATGTATCGCAGGCCTGGAGCAGATTTGTGAAATCGAGTGAAAACATCTGGACATGCCGACGACGCACAGGTTGGCTGGCCAAACGTGGGGAGCCATCCGGGAGCTGGGGTGCAGGGCTGGCCTTCCTGGCTCTGGCCAGAGGGAGCCCAGCAGTGTGGCTTCCTCTCCTGTCTGGACACACAGCTCCTTTGAAGGATTGATCGTACTTGCAGAATTGCTCTCGGGGCTGAGGCCAGCTTCAGGGTGCACGAACACAGTGCTGGCATCTGAGGCTAGGACCCCAGGTCTGCACCCAGAAGTGGGCGGCCTGCAGGTATGGCAGGGTCCTAGGCCAGGGCTGTGGCCTCCATGGCCTCTGTCCTCTTGGACACAGGGCCCAGCCATGGGTCTGGGTCCCCTATTCCTCTGGGAGCAGGTATTTACCTGGATGCGTCCCTCACCTGCCGGGCAGCCTGGAAGTTCACCTGATTACCTGCCAGTTGAGCTGCAGTGAGGGTTTGAGCAGTGAAAATTGCTCTAACTGCCTGGCAGGACCAGACATGCCCTGGTCCTGCTGGAGAGCGCTACCTGGGACACGGGGTCCCGAGTGACCATGTGTGCCACCCCGTGGCCCTCAGTGGGACTTCCTGGGCAGCACGGGAGGCACCGAGCGGGAGGCAGCACGCAGGTCCCTGCCAGGGAATCCTGAGCAGCCTCCTGGATGGCGGCTGTTTCTCATTAGCTCACCGGGGCCGGGGGCATGCACACGCACACAGAAGCCTGAATCCTGTCTTTTCGGTGGCTGTCATTTTAAATAAAAATAAAAAGGGCGAGCGTGCAGCATAAGGGGGCCTTGCAGACAGCCAGTGGGGCCTGAGTGTCCCGGGCTGTGGTTCTGTCGGCCCTGTAGCTGGCCTCCCGCCGTGTGGGCCATGCGGGTGGGGGTCACATCGGGATGAAGGGACCCCGGGCCGAGTCTGGGACCTTGCTGTCTTGTCCGCCTTGGTGTGTATGGGTTCTACTCCTCTTCTCTCTTTCTTTTTTTCAGTAATATTTGAAGCTTGTTCTATGTGTGGACCATGAGGTCCCAGGACAGGGCTGTGTCCCCTGTACTTATGTGGCCTCACACGTGGCTGAAGGGCGAGGGGCTGTGGCACTATGTGTCCTGGGCTTCTCTCCTGTGTCTGCGGGACCATGTGCATGGTCCTCAAGCTCACAGTTGGGCAGGGGGGCAGAGGCTCCTCTGTGCTGGGTTTGGTGGTGACCACGTGCCTCCATGACTTTCCCTCTGCTTACCTGTCCCTCTCGGACCCAGTTCATTTCTTCCATTTCCTCTCCTTGGTTCTCTGGACCCAGCCCTGGCCCCCATAGCTCTGTAGGCCTCAAGGACCCTGCCTGAGCCCTGGAAAGGTTGGGGGTTCCAAACCAGCCCTAGCGCCCCGCTTTCACAGAGGTCTGGCCCCCAATGCAGACAGAGGGAGATGTAGAGGACATCAACTGCCCTACCCAGAGCCCAGCCTTGCAGGGACCCAGGTCTGGGGGCGGGGGACACTGAATCCCCGGGGGAGAAGACAGGCCCCAGCCGTGTGGAGCGGCACAGACAGCCTGGCCTTGACAAGCACCCCTTCTTCTCCCTGCCCAGGTTTTCTCACCCTAGTGGGGCTGTCCAGACTTCTGCACCTCTGTGTACTATAGTGCCGACTGCATGGGCCTGGCCTCTGGCAGTCTGGGGTCTACACTGAGGACAGTGATGGATGGGCTGGGTGGCTGAGTGGGCAGGAAGGAGGAGGCCAGTCCAAGAGTGGACTGCTGTGTGTGAGGCTCCCTGCATCTGCGCATCCAGTGCCTTCCTTGTCTCTGAGGAAACTGAGGCTGGGTTTGCTGCCCCTGGCAAAGGGCACTTTCTCTTCTCCAAGTTATGTGACCTCACAAGTTCACTAGGGCCTGGACGCTGCAACTCAGGTGTTTCTGCATTGGCTCTGGTCCAGGATGGGCCCTTGTGCTGTGACACAGGGACAGGCAGGACCGGTGGGCAGGGAGCCAGGAGCCTGACTCCGGGAGGTAAGAAAGAGGCCAAGCTGCTGGGCTCATTGCTCTGTACCCTGAGCCCTGGAAGCTGGGGTCCTGGGTGAGCACCCCTGCTGCCCCAGGGGCTCTGCCCAGGGCCAGATGACCACCCCTGGATGACACCTTCACCCTGAGTTTGGATTTGTGGTGTGGCATCCTGGAGAACTACACTGTCCCCCTGCAGATGGACAGGGAGCAGCAGTGCGGCAAACCCCAGGCCATGACGGCAGCTGCCCCTCTGGGTTTGTTGCTGCTGTGGACTCTGCGTGACCATCAGGGGCTGAGGTGGTGACAGTGGCCGTCAGCCCAGCAGCTGGCCAGCTCCCACCTGCTCCCACCTGCCCCAGGGTGGGAGGTCTTGCTGTGTACTATGGGTGCCACCATGGCCCCGAGGGCAGGACAGGGCCCTGGGGAGTGGCCCAGACTGGCATCTGCAGAAAATTCCCCAGGCGCTTTTGGTGGCTGAACAGAGAGTTCTTGAGGGAAGAACCTCTGGCCTACTTGTCTTTGTCCAGGGCACAATCAGGAGGGTTCCCATGTACCCCCTACTCCAAATTTTCCACCTCCATCAGGCAGAAAATGAGATCTTATCAGTGGAACAGTGTGGCATTGGGTCCCCGGGCCAGCGGCAGGGCTGGCAGAGCAAGATTCAGCCTCCTGGTGCTGGGCTTGGCTTCACAGACAGTGAGGTCATGGCTGCCCACCCAGGGCCTGATAACCTCATCAGGAAAGTGCAGTTTATCTAGCCAGCCTCCATTTAATTATCTGATTGGTCTGAGCGAGCCCTGGCTCCCTATCTTCCTGCACCTGGGCAGCCCCGCCCCCTGAGGGCCAGGCTGCTGTCCTCCATGTTCCCAGGACTCCCCTTTCCTCATCACACAAATCACCCAGGAAGAGGATGGGGCCTCCTGGGCCTGTGAAGAAGACTTCTGGTCTCAGTGCTCTGCGTTCCGGAAGGTTGGGCTGGACCAGAAATATTGACACCCCGCCCTGTACCTCGGTGCATTCGGGCCTGGACTACAAAGACCCCAGGGTGCCCCTTTCGGGAGTCTTGCCCCTGTGCACCCCACACTCACACTCCTTACCTCCCTCTGGTGGGAACTGTGGTTCATTCACAAGCAAGTAATCTTTGACTTCTCACAGACTTGGGGGGCTGCTCACCAAATAACCCCACTGGGCAAAAGGCAGCTATCAGGCATACTTGCACGAACCCCTCGGCACCCAGCGGCAGCAGTTCCTAGCAAATATCCACCGCCATAACAACTGTCACAGACCAGTCCATGGCCGAGGAGGGGCACCTGTGTATGGCCACTGGGGGCAGCGACCTGGGGCCAGATGCCAGGGCTCAGGGGCTGAGCGTCAGGCACTGCAAGGCAGCCTTTGAGGCCTTGTTGTCTCCTGCGGCCATTTCTGCTGTCTTCCATTTGGGCTGCAGGGCCCCATGCCCAGAAATGGTCCCAAAGGCCCGTAACACCTCTGAGGGTGAGACTCCAAACCCTGACCTTGGACTCTGGCTTAGTTCCCAAGCCAGGCTCCAGGTTGCAGGAGCTGGGGTCCCCTCACTGTTTTGTGGGCCCAGGACAAGTCATGTCCCTGTCCTGGGTTACAACCTGTAAACCTAGGGTGTAGACCAGGAACAGAAGCCAGGAAGGGGTCCTGCACAGGCAAAATTTGAGGCTGCATGGGGGGTGGGGAGATCAGGGCCTGTGTGCTGGGGCCATGATGTGTCCTGGCCGAGCCACGCTTTGGACCTGTCGTCCTGTCCTCAAAGTACAGTTGGCTTCAAAGTGACTGGTACCCATTGAGGGCAGGACACGTGATGTTGCCCAGGGGGTGGGCTTTATGTTGCCAGGTTCATTTCCAATTTGCCATGTTCCCTCCTGTGAAAAGACCATATGGGCCAGGTTTGGCATCTGTCAGAGAAGTGGGAGAGACGGAGGGGCCGAGGTGTGTGGCAGAGGAAGTTTGGTGGCATGCGGTGGGTGGGCAGGATGGGTTGAATGTCCCATCTGGCCCTTGGCTCCTCAGACATCCGGCCTTGGTGCTGGGTCAGTTTAGGATCCTGCAAGATGCTCGGTGTGCCTTCGGCTTCGTCCTGAGCGAGGCTGTGGGGCCTGGAAGAGGCACTTGTGCTGCTCAGACCCCAGAACCCACCTTGTGCTCAGCCTCTGATGCCATAGAACCAGCTGGCCATGGGGGAAGCTGGCGCAGTGGGGCACCGCCGCTCATCCGTGAGTGGCTGCAGTAGGGGTCTCCAGTTTCTCGGGACAGCTGAGGAGGCTTTGAAAGGCGGGGCATGTGGGGCTCCTCCTTCCCATAGGCAGGGGTTCCTGTGTGGTCAGGGCTGCTGGGCCATGACTTTGGAGGACCTTGAAGGCTTAAGTGGGGAGGGTTGGCAGCGGCCCAGGGGGCCCCAGCACCTAAACACACAGAACTCAGCCCTGCTGGGGTCACCAGGAGGTTTGCTGTCCTCCTGGCTGGACCTTCCCCAGATTCCTTCCCCGGGCTTCCCAGGGCTCGGTGTTCAGAGAGATCGGAGCAGAGCACCTTTCGTTTCATCTTCACCTGGGAAAGCAAAGGAGCCTTTTTGCCCTGCCCACCATGTGTGCCCTGGCCAGGCACGAGGCGGCCATCCTGGGCACGACTCTGGCTGTGTGGGACAACCAGAAAGGAGCAGGGGCGGAAGGAGGGCTGCCCTTACTTGTTCCTCTGGATTTAGGGGCCACGGGGATGGAAGCTGCACAGTGGGGCTGGGCCTCCGGGAGATTCAGTGACCTCACAGCTGAGCCCAGCAGCTTGCAGGACCTCGCCACCCTGGGCCAGCAAGGGGTGGACACGTGGCAGAGTCCCAGGTCAGGCCAGGCCAGCCTGCCGTGGGCGCACAGAGGGGCTGTGCTGGGTGCTACTGCCCATGGGAGGCGTGGACTTCTTCCTTCTGCTGCTTCCTGAGATACCAGGGTCCATGAGGCTCAGGAAAATCTGCCCACGCCTGCACGTTCCCTGTTCAAAGTCCTCGAAGATTTGGGCATTGGTTAGTAGTTGATTTAATCAGTGTGGGCTCCTCATCCCAAAACTGGGCCTCACTACTGCAGAAAAATACTGGATTAAGGGCCAGCTGGGAAGGACTGTGTCCAAACCCTGGATTTGGGGTCCTCCCGCCTCTTGGAGTCCTCTTGGCCAGGACAGACGTCAGAGGAAGCTGAGTGCAGGAGACAGTGTTGTGTGGGCGAGGAGTGGACTGTCACCCTTGCCCAGGGTCCAGGCACAGAGGGCAGCTCAGCAGGGGACATCGAGAACTCACAGCCCCTTGTCCCAGAAGGCAGACGAAGCCAGCGCGATGGCTTCCAGTGGCCTCAGTGACAGTGACTCCTAATGCATGTTGGGGATGGAACCAGATCCTGGGCAGACAGCCCCAGAGCCCACTGGTAGCCAACCCTGCTGGGTGCTGTGGGGCCATGGCCAGCAGGGGAGCGACCTTGTTTACAGCACCGGTGGGCATGTGCCCTGGCTCCTCCGTACCACCCGCTGGGCCAACCTTGAAGGCCCAACTGGTGTGTGAGCTTGGACCGTGGGCTGCAGGCAAGGAGCATCTTTTGATGCCAAGATTTTTACCAGATAGGATTTCACTAGCAAGAGAGGAATTGGCAAACTTGCTCACTCATGGTCAGGTGCGAGGGGGTAGGGCTCTGCCACCTGCTCTCAGGAAGTCACTCCTCTGAGCTACACACATTGGCTGCCATTAGGAAGCAGCAGTTTGTCCTTGGAGGCCCGGGGAGTGACACCCCCAGGGAAGCCAGGAGCCCTGGCATTTTCTAGGCTCAGCCACCTGATGGATTAAGAGGCCAGGGCTATAATCAGGGTGTGTCCAGTCTGGCTGCTTCTAGGAAAAAAGGAGATACCACAGCTCTGACAGTGGGAGAATCCAGCTAGACGAGCACCCCAAGCCTCCAGCAGCCACGAATGCAGGGAGTGGCCGTAGGAGAGTACCGAACCTTCCAGAATTAGGTCTTCACCTGGAAACTAAGGCTGTGGCTGCGTCCAAAATGTGAAGCTTTAGCAGTAGCTCAGAGGTGCACACACATACACCTGCACGCACCCAGCACCCTAACCTCACCTCTCACTGAGACCCCCAAAGGGGAAGCAAACAGGTGAGAAGTTTCCTGTTTCCACTGCAGCATGTCAGCTCCAGCTGGCCAGGACCTGGACAGGGGCAGGAAGATGACGCTGTCTAGCATTGCAGCCCCATCCTAGGTGACCATGGCATCTGCTACCAAGTGTGCATCAGGCTAGGACCATTTTGTCAAAGGTCAGCTGCCTTCCTCCTGACTCCCGTGGGGTCCCGAGAAGATGCAGCCCAGCTCTGGGCTGGTGAAGTTCACCCAAGGAAGGTGCTGCCCCCAAGGAGCCTCCCTCTGACTGCCCTCATCCCTGTATCCAGGAACCAGGCCTCCCTCACCTCGGTCTCTGCCCGCTTGGCTGATAATGGCTTTTTAAACCTCAGAAAAGGGAGCCTGCCTTGGGGACAAGAGAGCCAAAGAAGGCTACAAGAACACCTCATCATCACAGAAGCCATCCAGGAGCCCCCAGCTGCATGGACTTGGTGCTGGAGTCCCCTTTGCCAGTGGGGGAGGGGAAGGCAAGTGATGCTTAAAGAGTCCTGCAGTAGGATTGGGGATCATGGGTTCTTGTTTGGTACACAGAAAATAAGGCCATTGATCTAGAGGACAGCACTTATCTATCTATCCATCCATCTATCCATCCATACATCTATGCGTCTACCCATTCATCCATGCATCCATCCCTTAATCCACCCATCCATCCATCTGTCCATCCATCCACACATGTACCTGTCTACCCATCCATGCATCCATCTATGCATGTATGCACCATCCATTCATCCATCCAAGCATGCATGCATGCATCTATCCGGGCATCCATGCATCCATCTATCCATCCATCCATGCATCTGTCCATCCATCCATGCATCCTTCCTGCAAGCTCCAGAGTACCTCAGCATACTCCCTGTGCCCTGGTTTGCTAGTGCTCTCTGAGCAGGCCCCGTGTGTTTGATTTTCCTCTCAATAATGAGACGGGCTCTAAAGAATTGCGACTTTTTTCCCCAGAGTGGGCACCTGCCACTGTGCTGCCCCTTGTGCCCCTGAGTATATTCCTCAGGAAGCTCTGCCTCCCTGTGGCATCTTGAGAGCAGGAGCAGTGTCTGTCCAGGACAGTGCTGTGTTGGAGAGTGCTGAGTTGTCCCAACTCGTAGTGGGGCTAGGACCCCGTAGTTTGCAGTGCAGACTCAGCCCAGGCTGACATGGCTGTGACACCAGCATCTCGAACCCAGGCACTCCCCTCCTTTGGCCGGGATGAGCTTTCACCCCTTTCTCCCCCTAGCCAGGGCTGGGGGACAGGCTCTGTGGGCAGCCCCCAGGAGAGCCACTGCAGAGGCCATTGCTGAAAGGCCACTTGCCGGAGAGGTGTCCACGGAGCTCACCAGCAGCCTCAGGCAGTGGCCAGCAGCCCAAGCCAGCTCCCACTGAACCTATGCACCCTGGGTGCAGGGCAGGCTGTGAATGGGCTGAGATGGGAAGGCCCTATGCATGTGTAAGCACACGTGCGTGTGATTTGCTCTGTGCAGCGCCCAAACCGGGAATGGAGCCCGTGTTCTCCTGAAGGGCGGGTAATGCTGTCATGCAGCTGGTCCACAGTTGTCTATCTGGGGTACAAGCTATGCCTGCCCTGACTGGTCCCGTGCACAGGTGGCCACGGCTGGGCTGGGTTGCAAGAACCCGCAGCGAAAACGGGGCGACAGAAACGGCCGAGCGAGTGTCTTTTCAGAGGCCGATCCTCAAGCTGGCAACAGTTTCCCTCGTCACCATTTGGTCCCAGAGAGCCCCGCTTCACCCTTCTGGAAAAGGCAGTCCTGTTTGGATCAAAAAATAATTAGCTGGGCTTTAAGTGGGGGTTTCAAGTACACATTTAATTTACGCTGATTAACAGTCGTACGCTCAGTAAACACCAGCTGAACACTACACTTGTACCCTGGAGAAGCGCGGAGCGCAAAGTGATAGAGAAAGCTCAGCAAATACACCGTTTCTATAACTGGCAATTATATTAATAACATGCAGCACTTGTCTTACAAAATTCAAATTAATATGTGCATGTCTACACCGCCATCCATCCTCAGCAACTTTTGATTTAGCGTGTTACCAGGGAGTCTTCCTTACCGAGCTCTGGTTTACAGAAAACCACAGCTTCCGAAGCAATTAGGCTGATGAGCGACACATAAAGTAGAATCAGCCTAGGGACTGCTCCCCTGCTCCCACCTCCAGCCCCCTGTCCTGAGTCCTTTTGTCTGAGCTCCTGATTTTTAGAGCCGCAGGTCTGCCTGGGCCAGGCCACCGTGTGTCCTTGTGTGCCACTAGGCTGTCACGGGGACCTGCGGGGCCAAGCCTGTGATGAGTCATTAGGATCTGCCCGGGGCTCCACCACCGAGCCTCTTGATGGCCTGATGGGCTGTCACTGCAGGCGGGCGCATGCTGTCTCGGGGGTGATGGGCGCTTGGGGCAGGGGATGCGGACCAACGTGGTGGGAGGTTTGGGGAAGAGACAGAGCTATCTGCTGCGTGTCGGTCTTTTACATACTACGGAAGGCTTGAAACTTCAGGGGAAAGATGCTAGCAAGGGGTGGTTGGGAAGGGGGAGCCGCACAGAACCCTGGGACAGCCCCCCACTTCACAGCCCCACGCGCCTCTCTCCAGCCTCGGGCAGCTCTCTGCCCCAGCACCATCACGGCTTCTTGAAGACTTGGTTGCCCAATGCTGTCCTGAAAGGGCTGTCCTGAAAGGGAGGAAGGCCGATGGATCCTGGGTTAGGATGTGTGTGGACCCCAGGCCTCGAAGGCCCCCTCCTGCGTGGCCCCAGGGGGGATCAGTGTGGGAGGCAGGGCTGGCAGGAACGGGACAGCACTTCAGGAAACTGCTGGAAAATCACTCTGCTGCTCAGGGCGGGACAAGAAAAAGAAACTCAAATTCTGTCGTAAACAAAAAACTGCAGGAAGGAGTCTCTGGTTCAAGTGAGTGAATGGAGGTTTCTCGGAGTCTGCTCCCTCACCCCTGGGGTAGTAAACTGTGGTCCTTCCTGCACCCCAGTGCTCCTGGGGCTTGGCGTTGAACTCCACTGAGTCCCTCAGCCTCACAGGCCTTTCCCAGGAACCCACATCAGCCCGGCTTGTTCCGGAGCACAGGCCCTGGGCCCTGGAGGAGCTTTTACCCAGGCGTGCTGTGCTGGTCAGCAGTGGCTCTGCTGGGGCCCAGGCAGGTGTCGGACTAGCGCTCGGCTCCTTTGGGCGGGCTCTGAAAGGAAAGGAGATGGGAGGAAAATCCCGGCTGTGGGGTTTGGCTGTGGCCACGGCTCAGCCGGCTACTGATCAGAAGAGCAGCGCTGTCTCTACGTGCTGTACTTCAGGGTCGCAGTATTATTGCCCTGTCATCTGTGTTGTCTCGATAGGGCTCGCAGTAGGCGGACTCGCTGGGTGGAATTCCCTCTGGGAGGAGGAAAGAGCCGCTCCATTGTTATGGAGCTCACTCCCCGCCAGCATCTTCCATCTGCTTCTCCCTTCCCTTCCCCGTGTGAGCAGTGCTTCTTGCGTCTGGTCTCTGGCTGCGGAGGGCGACGAAGGCAGCCCCCACCTCCACCCCACCGGGACCCCAGCTCGCAGCCCCCGGGAAATGGGACTGCTTTGAACTCTGCCGGTTCCACTTTGCAAAGCGGGCTTGCTTCTGGGGGAGCGAGCGTTTGAGCGTTTTGTCTTTCATTTCAGTAAAACCTGGGTGGCTGGAGGATTCAGCGACAGACCTACCCACCGACTGACTGACTGACCGTCCTCCGCTGGCTGGGGATGGAGTTGATTTTGTTTTCTCCTCCCCTGACCCTTGTGGGCAGAGGCCATCCCCATGGTCCCCTTGCTGCTCTCTCCAGAGCTGTTGGGCATAATGGACTTCTTTAAATTAATAATGCGTAGAAGGAGATTTACAACGCATTGCTCAAATATTGTCTCTGCCTTTTATTCATACGTTTGTCACTGTGGCCTCTAATGGAGGTGTGCGGGGAAGGGATAAATAATGAGAGAGAGAACAGCTCTGTCATAATCCAGGACCATTTGCAAATTCATCACCGATATTCCTGGAGAAGGAAGGACGGAGGAGATGACAAATACCCCACAGCACCCATATATCTCCTTGATTTCCTCCCCCATTTATTCAGATAACCTACTTTGAGCTGTGATAGAATGGGGGTCCTGGCTGCCCCGAGCAACAGATGGGGCCGGCTGTGGGCTCCCGGGATGCAGGACCCTTCCGACGCCTTCGCCTGTGGCCCTTTGAATTCCAGTTGTGATTTTAGGAGGACTCTGTGGAAGACAATGCTTGGGGCAGGCGTGATTAAAGTTGATTTCTGAGCAAATCCCCTCTCTGCAGAAGTGACCGTTGCTTGTTTTCGTGGCTGGATTTGTGTAAGTCGATGGCCACCCATTCAAAAGATGCATTGACCCAAAACCAAATCAATACGCTCAAAAGAAGGACAAAATATTTTTGGGGGTTTGGAAGGATTTTGTCGGCTGGTGCCGCCCTCCCCTTGGGGTTATGCATTTAGATCTCTCTCTGTGTCAGTCTTTCTTTCTGTCTGTCTCTGTCTCTGTCTCTGTCTCTGTCTCTGTCTCTGTCTCTCTCTCTCTCTCTCTCTCTCTTTCTCAATGGTTTTAAGTGACAGCAGCTGGGAAGGAGGGGCAGAGAAATCTACTTTGAGGATTTGTTTCTCTGGACTCGGAGAGTGAAGCGTCAGCCCTCCAGCCTCAGCAGGGCTCACCAGTGGGCTCTGCCCGGCACAAGCTGGGGCCGCGCCTGCAGGCCAGACCTTAGCAGTGCCCGGTGTGGGGCCTAAGTGAGCGCTGAGAAGGAAGTGCAGAGCTTGGCTTCCACCTGAGGCTCTGTGCCAGCCATGTGGCCTGCGGAATCCTCGGTGGGTGTCAGCTATGGGTGATGCCTCCAGTGCCTTGGTGGTGACCCGTGGCTCCCCGGGTGTAAGGAGTGGAGGAAACTCGGAAGGCCCAGGTGCGGGGGTCTGCTCGTGGCTGTGTGGTGTGGCATGGGTCAGACAGAGTTGGAGGAGCAGGAGTTTCAGAGCTGGTGCTTTGGCAGGGGGACTTCGGCACCTGCCGGGCAGGCGGCTCTTTCTTAGAGCAGGACAAGGAGAAGGACAGTTGCTTGGCAATGGCGGGAGCTCGCAGTCTCAGATCCTCAGATGAGCGGATGGGATACAGGATGCCTGTCCTCTTTGGTTGTGACTCTGCTCTGTACTGTCTCAGGACAAGTGTGTCCCACCTGGGTTGTGTTTTCCTGTGTGCACTGCACTCACTCGGTTTTGTTGATTGCATTTACGGTGTTTCTTCCGGCAGCAGCACTCCCCGTTCCTCACCCTTCCTTGATCCCATTTGGGGAAAGAATAACTTGGGGCTCTGACTTCTTCTTGGCAGTAGAGTCAGGCTGGAGCCGGCTGTTTGGTGGGGTGAGGTGCTGGACAGCAAAGGGATTCCAGAGGAGCATGGGCAGGGCCACGGGGCCATGGCAGACCAGGTATGGGGTGCTGGGCCCTCCTGCTGGACCCAGGCACGCTCAGCAATGACTCACTCGGGGCCACCAGGGTCCAGATCCTTCTGCCGTGAGATGCCCCCAGCACAGATGGATGAGGAGACGGCCGAGTCCTTGCGCTGCTGATGAACACCCCAACCACTGAGGGTGAGGAGGCCACATCCAGGGTTCATGGCGTCTGTGTCACACCTTTCTTTGACGTGACTGTCACCTGTCTGTTATAAAAATGGTGCGCTGGAGCAGGTGCTCTCTCTGAACATTAAAGCTGGCACCCATGGCCAGGAGGAAGGCACTCGGCGTCTGCTCACGTCTTACACGCAGAGACGATTGCTCCCGCGGACGGGGCGGCTGGCTGGTCATGGCACTGCACGAGGCAGGACCCCCAGTGTCTCCTCACCCGAGGTCCCGGAGCAAACAATGAAATCCCAGCGGGTTCCATGACCTGCCCTGATGAAGACAGCGGGACAGTCTGCCGGTGCCTCAGCTTCACGGGGATTATTTTTTCAAGGAAGGAATCTAGACTGATGTGAATTTTAGAACTTTTCAGTCAAAGCTTACACTATGATTATTTAAATTAGAAGCATTTAAAAAAATTTTTTAAAGGAATGTTTCTTCCTATGTCTTCCTATCCGTACTTTCTAAGTCATTTGAATTTTATGCATTTATTTTGCTATCCTGGGGATTGAACCTGAACCCCAACCCAGGCCTTTACACTGAGACATCCATCCTCTACCCTGTGAGGCTGAACGTGCGATCTTCCTGCCTCAGCCTCCTGCAGTGCTGGGGTGACAGGCTGGTGCCCCCAAACCTGGTTTGAATTTTATAAGTGGTATTTTCTGTGTGTGCCTGCTAGGTGCCCCCAACTCTCATGAGGGCTGTGACTTCGCTGTCTGATTTTCATGGCCTCCATTGGCTTTTATGATGAGAAAGCGGGGTCTGGGCTGAGTGGTTGAATGTTTTTGTTTAAAAAGAGTAGAAAGTCAGCCTCACCCACAGCTCTGGGGCAGCCCCCGTGCTGCCAAGGCTGAGGTGGCTGACGGCAGACAAGGATGGGTGAGGAGGCCTCCCAGGAAGGCCGTGCTGCTCCCCTTCCCTGGGCTCCGTGCTGCCAGGCCCAGCACGGCCCGGCTGCGCGTCTCGTGGGGCGGAAAGACAGATGCCACCACCCGAGCGTCTCCCGCAGCACTCTGTGGACCAGAGCCTCCCGTGGGGGCAGCTGAGTCCTCCTGAGGCCTTCCTCCCCGGCTTGTGGATGGTGTCTTTCCTGGGTATCCCCGGGGTCAGCCCTCTGTCACGTTTGTGTCCTGAGCTCCTCTACAAGGACGCCGGTCACTCTGGATGACGCCCAGCCGGGTGACACAGTCCACCTGGATGGCTCGGTTCATGGCTTCATCTTCTGCCTGGAGCTGGGTCGTGACCCAGTCACTGTCACAGGAGCGGTTTGTCCGAGGTGCAGACCAGTCTCCTGGCACAGCCCGGGGCCAGGGGAGGGCACCTGCCCCGTCAGAGCGGGGGTGGGGGGAGTGGGGGGGTGAGGTGAGTGGCCAGATACCGGGTTAGATCAGCATTCTGGGTGAGCTGTGGGCACATGTGTACCCCACAGAGTGCATGGGACATACTGGTCCTAGTTGACGATTTGCTGTTCATCGGAAATTCAGATTTCCAGGCTCCAAAGCCGAAGTCCTTCCCTGTGGTCTGGAGAGCTGGGCTGGCTTGATGCTGACCCCAAGCAGATCTTGGTCCCTGCTCTGTGGCACTGGCCATACCAGGGAAACAGGACAGGACAGGACAAAGAAGGAGTGTGCAGTGAGCTGTCACCAGAGCCTTTACCAGCCGGCACAGCCTCCAGGGACCCCATACCCTTGTCCTTGGTCCCCAGGGCCTGAGATGTCATGTCACCTGTCCCCGTCCTTCCGTACCTCCCTAATGAGTTCACCCAGCATTCACAGGGCACTGGCTGTGCACAGCAGTTTCCTGGCATCCCAGAGGACTTGAAGGGACAGTCACCTTTAGGGCCCTCTGGCCCAGGGCAAGGACAACATAGGACAGCGCCTGGCCCCACGGGTCAGACGGGGGTGACTCACAGGATTGACTGAGGAAGACAGGACGGAGTCACACCTGGGTCCTCTCACTGCATCCCAGCCCTGGACCCACTGCCCAGCGGGCTGAGGTTAGCTGTGGCCCCAGATGGCTTTCTCCTGGCAGCGCCAGGCGGGCCCTCTGCCGTCCGGCTGCCAGGCAGTGCAGGGACGTTGAGCACCTGTCTGAGGCCCCGGGTGCTGTTTCATGGTGTGCGTGCCCGAGGGCCTCAGGCTTTCCTATGCTGTCCAGCTGCTCTGAGACCCGAAGCCCTCAGAAAAATGCAGTGAAAACGGGGCAACACAGAGCCAGTGGGCACCGGATGCGGCAGCCTTCACACATCCCTTCGGGTGATCGGCAAGCCTGGCGGTGTGGTGTGGCTGGGGAGCTCTCGACCAGGTCCTTGAGGGGCGCACCGGGAGAGTCCCTGATGCTCGGAGCCTAGGAGGTGCACTTAGCTCCTACCAGGAGCCCACAGAACGCGTCCGGGAGCACGCAGGGAAAAGTTTACTGGAAACTTGGCCCCGGCGCCGGCGAGGGCTCTTTGTTTGCTGGTCACAGCCGCACGGAGCGCACAGCGAGGCCGTTTCCCACATCTTGTCAAAGGACGGCGTTTCCTCTTTCCTTTCTCCTCGAGCTGATTAGCGGGTCGGGCAATGGTGTGAGGAGATGTTGGGGGTAGGAAAATGGGGGTCATTTTGGAAAACCTCTTTGTGGATGGGTCGGGAATGGGGAGAAAATGAATAGTTATAAGCCCATTTCCATAGAAACTGTCTCATTATCATGCTGGCTGCCCGCTGGACGAGGCAGGGCTTCCTGCCAGCTAACGGGCTGCACAATTAAGTGTCCCCTGCCTGCCCGCCGGCTGCAGGAGAGGCCGGTCAGCAAAGATGGCCCCGGCCTGGCTCATGCACCCGGCAAGGACAAGTGGCTCCCCGGTCCTCAGAACTGTGGGCGTCTGTGCAGGGCTCCTCCCGGGTCTGCAGTGCCCAGGTGGCCTCGGGGGTCTCAGGCGAGCATCAAGGCATCGCCACTCCTGTCTACAGACTCTGCGTGGCCGCCTGCTTTCGGGTTTCTGCTGCATTCCCCGTGAGCCCTGAAGACGCTTAACAAAAGAAACGGGAACAGTTCGGCTTAAAACCGCTGCCTTGGCAGTGCCCTTTGTGTTCACAGTGACACGGTGGGGCCCCTCTCAGGAGGCACTTTGTCACACGCCGCTGGGGCACACGGGGCCTCTGCCAGCCGCTCCCTCCCCGTGCCCACCCCAGCCCTGAGACCCCCGCCCACACCAGGGACCTGCTTCCTTTTCCCTGAAAAGTCACTCTGTGCCTTGATCCGTCATTGCCAACGTGTGGCCAGGGCCGGGAGACAGTTTGACCAGAGCAGAGGAAAGGGGGGTGACATTCAAAGAAGTGGGGAACAGCTGTCGCGCCGTGGGGAGGCCTGTCCTCGAGAACCAGCTTGTTCTTTCGTTTTGAAGTGTGCACTGCGTAGCACTGGGCTTTTGGCCGCCCGCCCGTCAGCATGCAGGTCCGTGGCAGGACGCTGTCCCCACACCTTCCCGGTTCCCACAGACCCTGCAGGCCCGCCCGGCAGCCTGCATAGCTTCCTGTCTTTGTGACGGGCAGGCGTGGGTTTCAGATGGAACCGTCTCTCATCCCGGGAAGCCCTGTGGTCCCACCTCCTGGGGGAGCTCTGCTGTGCACCCACTCCCTCTCGCCCCTTCCTCCTGCTCAAGGTCACAGGCCCTGCATGGCTGTCATCATGCGTTCATTAGATCTCCATTTCCTGTGGCTTTGTGAGAGGCCTGGTTCTGAAAGTGTCCCTGCTCACAGCAAGTAATTTAGGGTGACCGTGGCCAGCCATGGACTAGGAGGCCATGTGCTGATTGATGTGTGAGAGGTTCCAGTTTTCTAGCTCGGGAGATGCTGGCGGGCTGGGGTCAGTGGTCAAGAGTGAAAGCAGCGTTGCTTCCACTGTGGTTGTGGGGCCCAGGGTCCTGAAGGCTTGAGGGGAGGGAGGAGTGGGCAGAGGGAAGGAAGGGGCGCTGCAGGAAGCTCCTGGCACCGTCGCCCCACAGCTCAGCCCCGCATCCAGGTGGACCCTGCAGGTCTGCTGGGTCTGCCACCCCAGGGCCACCTCCCCCTGCCTGGTGCACTGTGGGCGTTTGGTCCAAAGCTGCTAAGCAAAATCAGCCCGGTCAACTGCTGATGCCCTGAGTGGCAGCGCCAGCCACCTGTGACCCCAGCACCCTCGGGAGTTGGCTAGATGGAGAGATTTAAAAAAGAAAGAAAGAAAGAAATTATTCCCATACAATATGATTGCTTAACTGGGGGGAAATATCTGTAAGAATAAGTGGGCAAAATATTAGAGGAATAAGCATTGGCAATATCATTGTGCAGTTATCAATTGCTTATTAAAATACAGTGAGCTCCTAGACGCTCGGGAAGAGTGATGCACAAGTCAGATGTCTTCTTAAACATGAAGTGTCCTACCTGTCCCTCAGGCTGCACATGTCACCAGTTGTCTTGCCTCGTAGGAAACAAGAGCGCCTTCCTCACAGGCAGAGACCCTGCTCTCCGTCATCAGTAGGTGACTGGTGACCAACTGTGTGTTTTGCATCTCTTTTTGCCTTCCCTGCAGTGCTGTCAACATGGTCTCGGCTCAGAATCTCCGCCCAGTTATCTGCCTAATTCCTAGGGCTGCCCTGGCAAAGTCCACAACGGCCCGGTGTGGCAGTGCACACCTGTAATCCCACCACTCTGGAGGCTGAGGCAGGAGGATCACAAGCTTGAGCCCAGCCTTGGCAATTTAGTAACATAAGGAGACCCTGCCTCAAAATAAAACATAAAACATAAAACAGGTCTGGGGATGGAGCTCAGTGTGAAGGCCCTGGGTCGAATCCTCAATACTACAAACAAACAAACAGCCAACAGAGAAACCAAACCAAAACCTCATGGATGCCTCCCTTTCCAGGGCTGCATGATAAGCACCAGACGGGCCCTGCAGAGCTGCCCTCCCGCAGGTCTGGGGTCTGGAAGCCCACAGTGCGGTGTGGGAGGGCTGGCTCCTTCCAATGTGGGTGGCGGCTGCTGGCCCTGGTTTCTCAAGGCCTGCAGAGATCACACCCACCTCGCCTTTTACTGTCACAAGGGCTTCTACCTCCATGTGTGTCCCTGTTGAGGACCCCGCTGTTGTGGTACTGGTGACTGGACTGAAGGTCTCTGCTTGCCAGGCAAGTGCTCTAACCACCGAGCTCGCCCCTGCCCTTTTCACTTTACTTTGAGACAGGGTCTCACTAATTTGCTGAATTACCCAGCTCAGGCTAGAACTCATAATCCTCCTGCCTCAGCCTTCCAAAGTTCTGGGATTACTGGCATGTGCTGCTGCTCCCAGCCTCAAGTTTTCCTTTTAACAAGACTTGGTCATAAGGGGTTGGAGGGCCACCCTACCATAAATACGACTTCATCTAACACACTCACACTGGCAAGGACCCTACTTCCAGTAACACCCCAGTCTGAAATGCTGGGGGACAGGACTCTGACACATGGATTTGGAGGGCACTGCAGCCCCCTGCAGTGAACGGACAATGCCCACCTTCTCAGTGTGCAGAGGCATGATCGTTCTTTGGCAGGTGCAGTGGTCAGTGAAGGGAGCGGGTGGGCACCATCCCCAGCTCTGCCCAGTGGTCCTTGCTTGTCCCCGGAAACACATGGCACTGGTGCTAAGCTGCCCGCTGCTGGCCAGAGACCGGCATCTTCCGTGGCCTTCAGAGGCGGCTGCCGCACCACACAAAGGCCTGGCTGGCAGCTTCAGTGCGATGCGCCCTCAGCAGAAGAGCTCATTTGTTTTCGTGGTTTTCTAAGGTTCAAAAAGTGATTTGAAATAATTTTAGGTTGCCTGGGGTTGGTGAACAGCGTAACAGGCAATTTGAGAAGACCAAGTTCTGGGGAGCAGAGGGTTTCACCTCCTTGTTCCTGATTCCTAGAAACATGACAGAGGTCGGCCAGTGAGAGTGTTTCTCGCCTGCTGGTGCAGGCCCCTGGGAGGGCACCGGAGTTGTGGTTCTGCAGAGGAGAAGAGGCTGGGCTACAGGCTGGAACCAGGCTGGCATCGCTCACGGGGCCCCGTCGGCTGCAGCGGGGCCGTGCGTCCGGGAGCCAGCAGCCAAGTGAGGGATTGCTCGTTAAGTGCCGGTGGCAGGCGGTGGCTTGGTCAAGTGAGCTGACCCGCAGGGAATGAGGTCACCGCCGTGTGGCGAGCACTCCAGGGCTGTGCTGAGGGTGATCGGGACGGAACTGGAGGCTCCTGCAGTGCAGCACGTGTGGAGGTGGGCGGGTGCACACCCTGACTCCTGGAGCTGGCAGGCCTACCCTGTCCCCATATTTAGGGCCACGTGCCTTTTCCTGCAGCACAGCACCTACTTGGGGCCAAGGGAGCAGGGAGAGCCCCACCCAGGGCAAGGGACAGAGACCCACCTGGGGCAGGAGGCTCAGGCCTGCCTCCTTCCCCAGCAGCCACCCCTCTGGTGTCAAATGCTCAGCAAAGCGTGGGTGCAGCAAACACCCAGAAGGGGCTGCCATGAGCACCCAGGATGGGGCAGTGGGAGGCGCCTCATCACCTGGACCTGCCTGCACCCTGAGGGGAGCAGGGACCCCTGCTTTACTTTCCCTCTGGCTGAAAGTCATTGACTGCCAGGAAGGCATGGCCTTCGAGCCCGGCTTCCCCATAGCCTCTTGCTTAGCAGAGAATACCAGGCCGCCTGGGCCGGGACCTTTGCCTCCATGTGAGCCCAAGTTCCCCCTGCAAAGTGGAGTCCTTACCGGGAGAGCCCGCCCCAGGAGTGGCCATGTGTGCGTGGTGCAGGTCAGTGCATTGGAGACGCCACCATGATGCCAGAGACCCCAGGACCCGTCAAGGACACACAGCCATGGTGCAAGGGGTCACATGCCTGGGTCACCCCCTTTGAACCTCACGGGAACCAGTGCAGGAAAGCTCTGGCTGCTCCTGGCACCTAATGAGGGTGCAGTGGGTGCTGGTCCACACTGCTGACACCACCCAGCAAGCTCAGGACAGCAGTTTCCCCAGCGGTGCCACGAGGAAAAGCACGGGATCGGAGTCCAGGGTGGGGCCTCCGACTGGCGCGCAGATGCCCATAGCTGCCCTCCCCAAGAGGTGCTGGGAAGACCCAGGAGCCTGCAGTCGGCAGAGTCGGGGATCTGGTCCCAAGGGCCAGGTGAGGGCCTTCCTGCCACCAAGCCCCTTTTATGCCCCTCTCCTGGGCGCTCCCGCTGTGTCAGGGCAGTCGGGCACCTGCGTCACACAGATCCCGTTGCAGGAACAGGTGGAGGGTGCCGGGCCTGTGAGTGAGTCATTAAGGAGGAAAATTAGGAAATGAGCTGAGGCATAAGAAATGGGAAATCAGAGAGAGAAGACAAAAAAAAGGGTGAGGAGCGGCCCTGCGCCCTGATCTGATGACTGGGTTAACGTAAGAAATAGATTCAAAGTGTAGGGCCGGCTCATGGGACGATGTGCAGAGGATGGGGAGAATGTTGGGCACAGGGGGCGCAGGGCCACCTGCTGCCAGCCCTGCCCTGGGAGCACTTGCCTGACATCGTCCCCAGGAGGCTCCAGCTAACAGCATTTCCCTCCATTCCGGGGACGAGCAGATCCTAGAGCCAGGGCCCCCACTCATTCCCACCCCCAGATGACCCCCTGACTGCACCCTAGAGCAGGTCACTCTGGGTGGGTGGGGGGGGGACCCAGCCCTGCAGCTCTGGGTTTGAGTCCTAAGAGACGAATTCCCGTCCCTGTAAGAGAAAGTCCAAGACCTTCTATGAGCGCTCAGCATCTTTTGTTCAGTTTGTTTTGTTTTTAGAGGCATGGACTCGTTATATAGTCTAAACTGACCTTGAACTCACTTTGTAGCCCAAGCTGGCCTTGAACTCACAGGGATCCTCCTGCCTCAGCCTCCTGAATGCTGGGATCGCAGTTGTGTGCCACCACACGCCTGGCCCTCAGTGTCTTCTTGGGGAGGGCATGAGGCTGGCCTGGTGTCCTGGTCCCCGGCCATTTTGTCCTCTGAGCCCCTGTGGCTGCTGTCATTAGGTGAGGAAGCCCAGGGTGGTGTTGTAGGAGGAGTTGGTTCCTTTGAAGAAACCAGATTTCCCAAAAGCTTGGCTTCCAGGCTGCTGCGCTGAGTGCCCCCAGAACATGGGCGTGGCAGGTGTCCTTAGGAAGCTCTCCCAAGCCAAGTTGGCTCCCCCAGCACCCAGCGGAGGCCAACCCTGCCAGCTCTCCTCGAGCTACATGGGAGGGGACGTTAGCCCGGGCCTGCACTGCTGGTACCCTGGGGCTCCTGGATCGGGATTTGAACTCCGGTGACCTCCCACAGCAGCTTATGCCCCGGGGTGGGGCAAGGCCTCGCCGCGCCTCACTCTCCTGGTCTGTAAAATAGGACCATAGCACCACTGCTTCAGGGGAGGAGGAGCGGAAGAACACGGTGCGTGTCAGGCATCGCTGTCGTCCTGCCTGGCAGGAAGGGGGCAGGAAAACAAGAACAACCAGCAGGGAAAGCCTGGAGCCCAGCCTGGCTCACAGCGCTCCAGGTGCTGCCGTCTCGGGGCTCCCACTCAGGGTGCAGCGGAGTGGGCCGGGCACCCCTGAACCCCCCCTCCTCTCCTGCTCGGGCCTTCCCCCTGCCGCCTGCGGTGTCCGTGGCCGTGCTCGGGTCAGTGGCGAGCTAACGCCTTTGTCAGGGTGATTAATAGTGGTGGGGACTCTCGTTAATTCACTGCCTAATGGCTGGGGCCCGCGCACTCCGAGTAATCGGGTGATGTATGTGGGGAGCGCGCACCTCGTGGCAGAGGTGAAAATCATTTCGACAAGTCAAATATTGTCACAGGGAACAAATGGCTCTCCCTGTTAATAAAAATTAATGAATTTTTTTCTTCTCCCCCCCAACCCCCGCTCGCCACTGGCCTGCTAAATGAAGTTGCAGAGTGGCCAGGCAGCGCAAGCAGCTTGGCGGAGTTAAGCGCTTTATTTGATGGTTAAAACTATAAATGTCTTTATTAGGTCAGAAGGCGGCTGCAGGGCCGGGTACTCACCAGCAGCCCTGGGCTGGGAGTGGCAGAGTGGGAGGTCGTCCCTGTAAGGAGCAGAGGGTCTCCAGCTCCTGAGAGGAAGGCTCGTCTTATCCCTGGAACCTGTCCCTGACCCAGCTGCCACCCTGGGCAGTGTGACTGTGGGCAGGTGCTTTGGCCTGGGACCCAAGAGTCAGGTCACCACTGGCCCCAGCTTCCTGTAGGGAATCTTGGTGCCCCTGGCTAACCTTGGTTGCAGAGGGGCAGCTGACATGCCTGAAGGGGCTCAGCCTCTGCAGCTGCCCACCCCATGTGCGCGTGGCCAGGGCAGGGTAGTGAGCCAGCAGCCTCCATGCAAGAAGAGGTAAGACCTGGGGTACAGGGGTGGCAGAGAAATCCCACGCACACATGTGACTGAGCTGCTCTGGCTGCTTCCCGTCCCCAGGGCTGGAGGCAGAGGGCCCGGCTGACCCTGCTTCTGCTGCCCCACACAGACCTCCAGCACTGTCGGGAACCCAAGGCCCACCTTGGCTGCAGGGGACAAGGCCAGTGCCACCTCCCCACACTGGCTCAGGATGGTGCCCTTAGCGAGGCCATGCTCCACCTCTGCCCACCTGCCTAGAGGGCTTCGTTTCATCCCCAAGAGAAGCCCAGGACAAGGGCAACCCAGTCTCCTGGGACCCCCGGCCCAGAGCTCCCCCCCGTACGAGGGCAGGCACTCCGGGTCTCCCTCTTCCTCTTGTGATCTTTATTTCGGGGTGACATTTGTTTGCTTGTGGCGTGACTTGCTCTGGCCTGTGAATGGCAGCCACAGGCCCGGCTGGTAGGAACTAGAGAGATAAATACGTCTATAAATAGTTTGGTGGCGGTTGTCACGGCGCTTGCTCAGCGTTTAACCCCTTGCTCCTCCATGTGCTGCCCTGGCAGTGGCCGGGAAGGCAAAGCAGAGAACAAAAGTCATGGAAGACACTTGCTTTTCCGAATGTGCCCGGCAGAGTGAGTTTGGTCCTGGGCGGCCTGGCCTGCAGAGCCTCCTGCTGGGGCCCCAGAGGCAGAGGTGGCGGCTGTGGAACAGGTGACCATCCTGCGGGGCCCTCGAGGCTTCTGAGAGTGCAGGATGGCAGCAGCCTGTGTGACGGGCAGGGGCTCCCTCCCCAGATCCTCCCTGGCCGTGCCCGAGCCGCGCTCACCCCACCTTCTCCTGCTGAGCAAACCCAGGGTTCTCGTGGACCTCTCAGCTCACGGGGCTTTGCCTTCTCCCTCTGGAAGGAGCCAGGGCCCTGAATGCCGACCAAGCCTCTGAGCGTCCAGGCGGAGGCTGAGGAAGCCTTGCGGAGGAGACATGACCCTAGTCTCTGTGGCCAGCAAGCCCAGCCACCCGTCAGAGCTTCCCTGTGGCTGGTGACGCTGAGAGGCTCCTGACACAGAGCTTGAAGCAGCTTCTGGATTCAGGGCACAATGCTTGGCTTCCTGAGGACACTCAGGCCCCCCACCTTCACCCAACAGGGGAGCCACTGTCCAGCAGCACAGAATGGGCCGCTTGGCACATGGGGGGCCATGAGATGCTGGATGACAAGGCCCTAAGTTGCTGAGGCCCTGCCGGCCACTGGTGCCAGGTGTGTGGGCTGCCTGGCGACCATAGTGACAGCAGTCCAAGGACAGGATCACCTCACGCCAAACTCGGTGCAGCCCTGACTTACTGAGAGTCTGCGAGTCGGATTGCTTCCTTGTTTGCAGAGGGGCCCAGGAGCCCAGGGGGCATTATGGATCACCTGGCCCCGGCCCCAGCACCGCATGGATCAGTGGAGGACACCACCTCAGGGAGCAGTCAGACCAGGACCAAGGGAGGGCAGCCATTTCCCGATGCCTGGCATCCATCGGGCAGTGCCCCAGCCTCGGGCAGTGGGCTGTCCCCTGAGCCAGGTTCACTTCGGTTAGGAAGCCTGTGAGAACCCTCTACCCCAGTGGTGCTAAACACATGCCGTGGATTCACAAAGACGTTTGCACACCCACGCGCACCTCGGCACTGTTTCCAGCAGCCCAGAGGTGGAGGCAGCTGTGGCGACTGCAGACGGGCCTGCCGCGCAGAATGACTCGGCCTCAGGGGCAGGAGAGCCAGAGGGCAAATCCCATCTGATTCCCTCCGTCAGGCCCCTGAGGCCACCAGGTCTCAGGACAGACAGCAGTCTGGGGATGCCTGGGCTGGGGAGGGGAAGCAAGGAGTCGGGGCTCCTTGCCGACAGTTCCAGTGAGAGGAGATGAAGAGCTCTGGAGGGTGTTGGCAGCTGCGCAGGCACGAGCACCCTGCGTGCAACTGAGCCGTCCACTTAAACGGTCACCACTGTCACCTCTATATTACATGCAAGTGTGTAGTGTTGGGGGCGGACACCTGGGGTCTGGCACACGCAGTGCTAGTGCCTCGGGCTGAGCTGCACCCCCACCCTTGCCACTGTGTTTTAAATCGCCCCCGCCGTGTGGCCAGGTGGGAGGTCCCAGAGCTGTCACCCGGATGCCCCCACCCCGCGTCTGAGGGGTCTGACACATGGACAGCTCAGGAGGGAAGGGGTTAAGCAGGGCACCCGCACGGCCTGCCAGCCCCGAGAGCGAGAGCGCTTAGCAGGACCAAGGAGCCTCGCTGTGATTTAGAAGAAAAACAGTGAGATTTGAGCAATCCGTGGGCTACCTCGCTGCCCCGGGGGCTCGGGGAAGTGGCATATTAACCAAGGAATAAAGGAGAGGAAGAAAAAGGCCAAATCACATCTCTGTGAAACAAAGAGGCTTTTTACCAGGAACAAGCCTTGATAAAAATTACAGAGGCATCGGAGTCATTCAGCGCCTGCCCGGGGCGATGGAGGCGGCCAGGAAATGGAAGATGCCGGCCTGCAGTTGGAGCCCGCTGTCCCCTGAGCATTGCAGGGCGAATAATCGTCTTAGAATAATGCACTGGCTTTAAGTAGGGCCAGGTGGCGTGGCCAGTCAGAGCCCACCGCTGCCCTGAGTACTAGCTGGATTCAGTACCCAGGGCTGGGAAGGCCGTCATCGGCTGTGGGTCTCTGGACCCCAGTGACCATGTGGTGGCCTTGGCCACCCAAGATGGGCAAACAGGGAGGGCCGGGACCACTTGTCCTGGTTATCCTGGGGGGATCTGGTTTTCTGTGAGTCATGAGGCTGGCTTCTAGGGTCGTGAACTGGTTTGGGGTAAACTGAGGCTTGGTCTCAGCCAGCAGGTGGCTAGAGAACCCCAGAAGAGGCCCACAGGACACGCTGGGCCTGCATGGAGCACTCAGGCTCTGCACTGGGCAAAGGGTGCGCCTGTCCTTTCCTCTGTGGTGTGGGCTGACCAGTCAGCCACCTGCTTCAGGGCTGCAGTGGACAGAATGGGGTGGGGACAGATGACCAGCCTAGGTTACTATGGAGTTTCCTAGGGCTGTGGAACAAAGCACCACATACCAAGCAGTTAAAGCCATAGACATAGAGCCTCGCAAACACCTTGGTTGGAAGCAGAAGCTTCCAACCAAGGTGTTGCAGGGCTGCGGCCCTCCCAAGGCTCTGGAGAGGATCTTTCCTGCCTCTGCCTACTCACGGTGGCCACCGGCATTCTTTGGCTTATGGCCACATCCCTCTAGTCTCTGCTTCTGCTGCTTTGTGCCCATCTTCTTCCCAGATACCTATGTGTCCTCTTACGAGGCCATTATCAAATTAGACTGGGGACCCCCAATAGCTTATCTCTTGTTCTCACTCTGAAGTCGTGGGGTTGGGACTTGAGTTCAATCAGAGCATGGTCTTGGGGGCTGCCCAGAAGGAGGCAGAGTGCCCAGCAGACATAACAGAAACTGCACCAGAGTCAGGCTGGCACTGCCACCTTGGGTCTTTCTGACCCCATCCTGTCATCCACAAAGAGGAAGTGGCACCGTGAGCTGTCCCTGCTCCCTCGTGATTTTGACAAAGTTGGCCTGAGGACCTTCTGTGCAGGAGGCTTCTCATTGCTGGCCCCCAAGGTTGGGCAGAAATCTCTCACTAGAGAAGCCAGATGGTCTGACTCTGCTCCAGGAATTGCCCCTGTGTTCACTCCCTCTCCCTGCTTCCCCACACACGGGGGAGAGTCCCCACGACACTCGCCGCTCATGGGAGCTTTGTCGGGGGTCCCTCCTCCCTGCTTGGTTCTGAGAAGGAAAGCAGGCCAGCAGGTGGAGAACCGAGCACTGCCTTTCTTCCCCAGGGGGGCTCCGGTGGAAAGCAGCTCCTATGAGGTGCAGGCGGGCCTTCGGCTGAATGCAAAAGACCCCATCGCTGGGTGCTGGACTAAGCCTGGGCAGAAGCGGGTGGCAAAGGGTCAACCCTGAAGGAGCAGCAGAGAAACCCTGCCACTTCCAAGATGTGGGCGCATGCCGGGAGAGCCCAGGAACTCTTCCCAGATCAACCAATCAGAGTAAAGCGGAGAGGGGAGCCAGTCAGGTGACTGTGCTCCATCCTTGGGGAAAAAAAAAGTCAGGAGCGGGAGGAAGGTCCTGTCTTCCACCTTTCCTGTTAAGAATTGCCCTCAGCGCTGCCTCACCCCGTCTACCTACCATCTACTCATCCTCTTATTGCCCCATGCATCCATCCATCCATCCATCCACCTATCCTTCCAGCTATCCATCCATCCGTCCATCCTTCTATGCATCCACTCATCCACTCACCCTTCCTTCCTTCCTTCCTTCCTTCCTTCCTTCCTTCCTTCCCTCCTTACTTCCTTCCTACCATCCATCCTTCTGTTCATCCATCCTTCTCACACATTCATTCCTTCACTTTCCACCCCAAACCTGTTCCTGTTCCTCTTTGGCTGGACATGTAGACTGACAAATGCCAGATCACTCCTTCAGGTGGCTTCTCCCCTGGTTGCTGGGCTGGTGCTGAGTGCGTTAGAAGGAAGCTGTCTGGCAGTTATGGCGCCTCGAGCAAGTCGTTTGTTCCCCAGGGTCCATGTCCTTGACCTACATAGGGCGGTGTCACATCCCTGCCCACCTTGTGGCCACGGGTCATGTGCTCTGCAGGCCCAATGGACACTGGGCAGCAGCATGTCCCCTCAGGTGTCTGAGTCCCCACTCATGCCGGCTACTCTGTGGCCAGCCAGGGACCGTGTCCTCCAGAGGCCGGCGAGCTGCTTCACCTCCTCTTTGTGGCCTCGTGGTTCTACAAGGTGCATGGAACTGAAATTCGACGCCCCCTGAGGCCGTGAAGCCTGTGAGTTGCCCTTAGGGTCCCATGTCCAGTCCTACCCGCCCCAGGGTAGGACTGGACATGTTGGGGCCTATGCTGCTGGCTAGAGGTCTCAGAGCGTGGGGTGCTCTTCTGAAGACCCCCAGGGTCTCTGCAAGGACCCCAGTGGCTCAACCATGCTGTTTTCCTGGAAAGGTTTTGTGGAGGGGGATATGGGGTCTCTCCTGCCAGCATAGAGGGGGCAGACGAGGAGCCCCATCCATGTGGCTCAGGTTCCCTCTCATTTCGGGGTTCCTCCTGGAGCCTTGGGGGCCCCACCAACACAGCCAGGGTGGGGAGGCTGTGCTGCCTGCACCCTGGCCCAGCCTTGGCAGGCCCATGGTGAGACGGAGCCAGAGACAGAGGTGAGACCAGGGTGCTCAGGAGGGCACCATGGCCTCTACAACCTAGGTGGTAAGGGGCTTCTCCTGGAGACCAGGGCTGCTGGAAGCCCCGGGCTGTCCGGGTCCTGTTTTCCTGCTGTCTGTGCATAGAGACACCTCAGCACCCACACAGTGGCAGCCCAGGTTCCTGAGGTTATCTTTTAGGTGCTCAGGGTATGTGGGCTCCCAGGATGCAGCACCCCCATCCTTCGGCACTTCCTGTTGTGGCCTCCTGCCTGCTGGCGAGGGCTCTGGGACAGACTGCTGAGTCTCAGTCTGGGGGCCCATGCTGTGCAGCTCTGATGAGCCCCAGGGCTGTGACCCGCGGGTCCCAGTGTCCCTACTCTGGGATGGCTTAGCAATAAGAGCAAAAGTCCCCAAGACAGTTGGCACACCTAGGGCCACCGCACATCTACAGCCTTGTCTCAGCCCCCTTTCCAGTTCTTCCTCAGGCTGGCACCAGACAATGACCCAGCCCTGGGTTTCCAGGGGATCCCCGCCTCACCCGAGGCTGGCGGGTGACAATCAAGGACACTAAAGAGCTCAGGCCAACCCCCACTTAGCTCTGAGCTGCCTCTGTCCTCAGGCCTCATGGCCCTGGGTGGCCTCGGGTCACCTGCCCTGCCCTGCAGATGCCACCCTGACCAGCAAAGATCATGTGCAAACTTCCCAGGAAGCTGTGAGGCCTCTGTGGCCATTCAGAGGACTGGCCCTGTGTCACTTGTGACAGTCTCCAGCCAGCCTAGCAGTGGCCGATGGACCCGAAGTTTCTGTCGGGTCCTGGGCACACGGCCTGGCCCACAGCTGGGTGCCTCTTGGCCTGGTGTCTGGCTCTTGTGACCTTCGTAGTGTGCCACTGCCCCTGAATGCACCCTGGTTTTCTTTGTACCGGGGGTCAGACCTGACTTCCGTTTCCATCTGTGAGCTATGTAATATAAGCCTGGTTCCCTTTGACTCCACAGGTGTCCACTCTGCCCCAGCCCCAGCGTCTTTGCCACGGTGCCATCAGACCTGAGATGCTGCTTCGCCCCTAGGCCAGGGGGTCACCCTCGGGCAGCCGTGGGCCTCACAGCCCTAGGTCAGGCGGGCTGGGACCAGAGCAGACTCTGCAGCCAGGTGGCAAGCCTGTCCTGAGCTCAGCTCACGGTGACAGGGGTCCTTGAGTGTGCATCCCTAATGTATTCTCAGGGGAGATCGGTAGCTGGGAGCCCTGAGCAGTGAGCAGCAGGCTGACCTGGCTGTCACTCTGCTGTGCCAGGCCCTGCGGGTTGGTCACCTCGAGCCGCCAGGACTCTCCCCTGAGGACAAGGGTGAGGGTGGCTGCACCAGCCCTGCCCACCTCCTGCAGCCTCGGTGGGGACTAGGGTCCTTCCGGGTCTTATTCTGTGGGGTTAGATGCTCCTCCCTGGCCTCCCCAGCTTTGGGATCTGACACCACCCCCCAGGTGGTGATGGTGGCTGCAGAGTAGTCAGATGTCACCCCTCCCAGGTCCGTGGGGAGAGGCTGAAGCTCACGAGTAGACGATGCATGGGGCTGGTCACCTGTCACCACTTCCCAAAATCCCCGACAGTGTACGCCAGTCCGCTCCTGAGCAGCCCTAGGGGTGCTGGGCACCACACGGTCCCTCTTTTCTTCTGCCACCTGATGTCCTCTCCTCCCCCGTGGTTCCGGCTCAGGGTCAGTGTCCAGTCCGCTGAGGACAGTTTGCTGCTGACAGTGGTCACACAGGCTGTCGTGGGGGATGGAGTTCAGACTGCTTTGTCCCGCTCAGTCCCTCCTGGGGGCACCATCCTCCATGGAAGTGGGGCACCTGCTTCTTTCTCTAACCCTGAGGGATGGGGCAGGTTGAGACTGAGCGAGAGCGGCACCCTGTTGACAGTGCTGCCGTTCAGCTGGCTTCTGGATGCCGGAGCTTCCTCCAGGAGAGGAGAGAGAGGGTGTGGGCGCTGTTGGGTGGGGTGCGCAGGGGAGCTGAGCTGGCATCTGGCTGGGGCCTCTTGAAGGTGCCCAGGTCTTTCTTCCATCTGCTCTCTCCAGTCCTGACTTTATCCTGTGACTCTGGAGTGACAAACACCTGGCAGTATTGGGCAGCTCTGTGGACTGAGGGCAGCATCCAGGATGGGGCAGGGCAGGGCAGGGCAGAGTGACCCGGGCTGGGCTAGGGCGGGTGCCTGGGCTGGCAAGGCCTGCCTGTCTGTCTGTCAGCCCAGGAAGCTGCAGATTAGGTGGATGAGGGAGTGATCACCTTTGGTCCCACTCACAGTCCTCCCTCTGTGCCACGGGCAGGTGACAGCAGGGGACAGCTCCTGTGGGGATCCACCTGCATTGTGCTCAGAATCCCAGGGAAACGGTGTTGCGGAAATGTGGATTTTCAACCCATTGCTGGGTCTTACTGTGGAAGCACAGTCCTGATGGGAGCTTGCCCACCTTGCACCTGGCAGGGCTGGGAAGGAGAGAAAAGGCCCTGGCTCCCCAAGCTTCTCCAGATTGCCAGGTGTCTGGGGGCAGCTGCCCTGGCTCCTTGAGTGCATATTTAAGGGGTGCCTAAACTGGGGGCTGGGCACTGGGGTTCTGGGCCCCTTGACAGCCTCCCTGTCCCAGGCCTGCCTGGCTGCCATCTCCTGGGAGGTGAGGAAGATGACTGTGATGGGTGCAAACTTTCCTGGTCCCAGAGTGGTTCCCAAACCCATGTACGGCTGATCCAGGCCACCCTCGCCCCAGGTCAGGGAGCCCCTTCCCATCCCATGCTCTCTCCGTGCCTCCTGTCTCAGCACTCGGACCCCACTGGACACTGTCTGGCTCACTCGCACCTGTGTGCTGGAGAAAGTAACTAAGGACAAGCTGTCCCCTGGGATGGTCCGGGCCTGGGATTGCTGTGCCCTCCTGGGGTTTCTCTCCCCTTCTAATGTGTTGGCCTTGGCTTTTCTAAACTCCACAGTTTCGGAACCAGGGCAGCACATGGCTCCCGAGTTTATCAGAGCCCCGGCCTCCTGTCTGTCACTGGTTTCCATTTCTCTCCGGGTGAGGGAGGGGCATCTGCATGGTTTCCTGCGCCCTTGCAGACCCAGGTGGAGCCGGGATGTCGCAGCTGAGCTATGCACACCTGGGGTGGGGAACAGCTGGTTCGGGAGGTGGCAGCGCTTGACGCTGAGGTATAAGGGTGACACTAGTGGGTGCGCATGCCATTGTGAGGAACTGCAGGAAGCACAGGCGCCCTCACATGCCCCTTGCCCTGAGTGCCCAAGAGGCCCAGGCCACTGCTGGGGCAGGGTGGAGAGGCTGGCATGGCCTGTCCACCTTGGGCTCCTGCCCTGTGCTTAGCTCTGTGCCCGTGGGTCTGCCTGTCCCCAGCGGAGGACACTGAGCAGCGCCACTGCTTCCTCCACTTACTCCTCTCCACCTCCCCATCTGCCCGGGTGTGAAGTCGGCGTGAGGCTCAGGAGCTGCCTTCTGCTCCCTGCTCTCTGGCTCCAGCGCCCAGACACCACCCTTTCGCTAGGCCTGGCCATGGCCCCACCCTCGGCCATCCCTCTCCACTCACTGGACCTCCCAATCCTGGACTCAGCAGCAGGCTGAGGGCCGAGGACAGGGCGCACCCAGCCCAGAGAGCAGCTGGTTTTGTCACTTCTCCGAAACATGCGAGCTCCCACTGACCAGGCTGAGTCCCTCGGTCTTGGTGTGGGACCCACCGGGAACAGATCCACCCGGCACTAATGGCTCCTGCAGCTGCCTCCCAGGTCGCTGCTCTCTTGGCTGTGCTGCGGCTATGTGCTGGCTGGTGGACCAATCAGGCCGTCTCCTGTCTTCCTCCTGTTCCCTTTCCTCCCATTCTTCGTTTTATTTTAGTAGACTCCTCCTCCCCCCTCCAAAGCAAGGTCAGCAGGAATGGCCCCAGACACAAACCCTTAGCCTGAGATTACAGCAAAACTCAGACAGGGCTCCTGACAGGTGGATGGCCAACGACACAGGGCCTGGGTTTCCAAAGGCACAGGGAGCTCGAGTTCTACCCTTTGAGATAATGCCGGCTAAGAAGTGTCCCCACAGTCATGGGACCCTAGGGACCTGGCCCAGGGTGACCAGCGTAGAGGTCGTCCTGGCTGGAGCCTGTGGCTGAGGACGGCTGATCTTTAAATCCACCATCTCTGGTTGCCCTGGTGACCCCAAAGCTTAGCGCTTGGGGCCCAGTTCCCCAAGGACTCCGGCACCTCCATGCTGCCTTTCTGCTTCCTCTGCAGCCATCGGGGCCAGTCCTTCCACCTTATACTCTCAGGATGTTTTCTGCACATGAATTAGGCCTCCTCTCATCCACCTTTGAAAGAGGAGCCCTCTCCCCAGCCACGGGGACTCGAAATGGAGACCTGGGTTTTCCTGGAGGCTGCAGGCAATCACTTAACCCCGGTGACCGCGGGGACGGGAGGCCAGGGCTCATGCAAACACGGAGCCCCCTTTAATCAGCAGGAAGCACTGTGCCGCTCTGCGCTGCTTGCTTGGCCGATGAATTAAACAAATCCATAAAGCATCGATTTTTCACCAGTAGGTGAGGGGTTTGGGGAAGTAGAATTCAAACAGAAAACAATTTTTTTTTAAAGAGCCCCAAGATGAACATGCAGTGGCTGGGGACAGTCCCCACCCTGCTGCAGCAGCCGCCTGATCTCACCCCGCTCGCTTGCGGCCTCACGGCAGAGGTGGCCACGCCCGGAATGGGTTAAGAACACTCTCAGGGACCCGGCTTCCAGCACAGTTTTGTTTGTGAGCTCTGTGTGGTTACCAGTTCCAAATAATAAGGTGGCATGTTAATTACCCCCCCCCCTCTAATTTACCTTTCTGCCGCACACAGTCGACGGGAAGGCGAAGGCGTACGGGGTGTGCTTTCAAACCTAAACAACTTGGGCTCTGGGCAGAGGCTCCGGGCGGCAGTTCTGTTGCCGCCTCTCTGAAAGAAGCCCACCAGCCAATTAAAAAGGAACCGTTGGCCACTTTAAACATAATCATTACTTCTGTGAATGCTGCTAAATTAAATAAGTGTTATCCGCATGTTTTTTTTTCCCCATGACTTCGGTTTCTTTTGAAAGAAAACATTTTGTGACTTCTCCACTCTATCTGTTTGCAACTGACTCGAGGAACCCAAAATCGTTTTTCTGGTGCTTCGAAGTCTTGTCTTTCGCCAGCCACAGGGAGCGGGGAGGAACTGCCACCCAGGGTCACTGCTGCAGGTTCGCAGATTGGCTTCAGGCAGGGGCCTGGGCAGACGGATCTGGAGTGGGGCAGCAGGCACCAGTTACGGGCAAGCCCTCCGCGCCCCGTGCACCCTCCTGGCTGTGTTCGGGGAGGCAAAGTTCATGTGACAAAAGAAGGAACCATTGTAGAGTGAGCCATTCGGCGGCCTTGAGCACGTGTCTTCTCAGGCAGGGATGTGCGGCTCTGGGTAGCTCCAAACCCCCTTGCCACCCAGAGAGACCTGGTGCCCCCAGCAGCCATGCCTTGTCCCCTGCACCCACCAGGCTGCGTCCTGTCCCTGTGGACCCTCAGGGTGCCCCGAAGACATGGGCTCATTCGTTATCTGTCTCCCTGTGTCTGCTTTCTTCATAGTGCCCAGCATGTATCTTTAATTTTGTGGGACAAACAATCATAGGTTTGTGGGCTGCAGCGCGGTTTCCACGCATGCATGTGTTGGGGAACAGGCTCACCAGGAGGTGGGTGTAGCTGTCCCCCCAGCAGGGTTCAGGGTACAGAGTCACAGCCAGGAGTCGGCTCAGGCCTTGCATTGCACAGGGATTGGCTGCTGTGGACAATGGCGTAGGTTTCCCAGTGGCTGCGAGAGGATTTGAAACGTGTCTGTTGCTACCTGATGCCCTGCACGGCCCATGGCAGCTCGAGCCACTTTATCCCCACTGTGACTGTGTCAGTCCACGGCTTGTCTGCTGGTGGACCCTTGGGTGGCTCCTGCTGTTTGGCCACTCCCACCGGCCACCTGCTGAGTCTCCCTTGGGTGCTTTGGGCAGATACTGGGACAGGGTGGCTTCCTTCCATCTGACCCGCACCCCCCATTCTGCCAGGTTTCCTCCAGTCCTGCATGTCTCAGTTTACCCTCTGTGCACTCCAGGGGGCACAATCCTACATCAACCTCCACGTAGGATGCACCCCAAAGAAAAGCCCACCCCCAGACAGGCTTGGGGCCCTGTTCAGTTTGTGCAGTCCTGTGACCTGCACCCCGTGAGGCCCAGTCTCGGGATCCCAGGAAGCCTGCTCTCCACCTGCCCCGAGCTCTTCTGGCCCTGCCAGGGCCTCTGTCCAGGGCCAGCTGGCCCGGTGGGGTGTCCAGAGAGGCCACACACTGGGGCAGCAGGTCTGAACAAACTGCACATGAACCCTAGTCCTGAGATCTCCTGAGAACTTAAGGTTCCCAGCGCCATCCCCTTTCCAAGGCTGAAGGTGCGAACTGCGTGGTTCTGGAGTGAATATTGCGGCTCACTCTGGTACAGCTGCACTGTGCTGCCTGGTTAAAACGTTGATCCCTTGCATTGATCCCCGGCCACTTGCTTGGGGTGCACAGAGACAGCATCTGTCGGGCAGGGCAGTGGCCGGGCCAGCCGGGTGTGGTGGTGCCTGGGTCCTGGGAGGGCCCAGCTCCTGGGGGTGTGTGCTGCAAAAGCTGACACCGCTTTATCTCGTTTAGGTGACGGAGACATTGTAAATAATATGTATGAGCCCGACCCAGACCTGCTGGCTGGCCAGAGTGCCGAGGAGGAGACAGAAGACAGCATCCTGTCCCCCATCCCCATGGGGCCGCCGTCCCCTTTCCCCACCAGCGAGGACTTCACCCCCAAGGAAGGATCACCCTATGAGGCCCCTGTCTACATTCCCGAAGACATTCCGGTCCCACCCGACTTTGAGCTTCGGGAGTCCTCCATCCCTGGGGCCGGTCTGGGGATCTGGGCCAAGCGGAAGATGGAAGCTGGGGAGAGGTTCGGCCCCTACGTGCTGGCACCCCGGGCTGCGCTGAAGGAGGCTGACTTTGGATGGGAGGTGAGCATGATTGATCACGGTCATTTATCTTGTGTTCAATCTATTTATAAAGCCGGGTGAGCAGCGGCTGCCTGAGATGGAGAGGGTGTGCGAATGTCACATTTCCCAGGGTTATTTTATCCTGAGGCCTGCATGACGCGACTCAGAAAACATTAGTGTCCTCGTGGATGCCTGTTGGCCCCGTAGGCTCCTCCCGGAAATGTGTCTTTCATGAGCTCATGTCTTAAAACATCGCACGCCCCCGCCGGATGCTAGGTGCTAACATGCCACCACTGTTGAGCGGGAAGATTGACGACCGGCCCAGGGCAGTGGTTTATTGTGGGGCTCCATCCTGCCCTGGCCACCGGGGGCAGCTCATGAGACCTGGGCAGCTTGCACCTGCGTGTAGATGCCCCTGCCTCCTGCCCAGCCTGGAGAGAGCCCTGCCTGCCCTTGTGGGTCAGGACAGGAAGGGTGCCTTGGGCCAGGCAGGCCGGCGTCTCCAAAGATGTCACTGCAGGGTCCAGAAGTGTGCTGCTCAGGTCACAAGCAATGCTGAGCCCAAGGCTGGGAGGTCTCAAAGTGGCGTCAGAGAGACTAAAACACCCCAGAAACACGCTTCCTCACGGGCCTGGCCTTCCTGCTCACCACACAGCCTCATTCCCGTGGTATTTTTGGCGGGGATCTCAGCAGATGGAAAGTGGGAACGCACATCCAAACCCTTCCTGGGGCCTCACAGCCTCCAAACTGCTGGGCCCTCAGGTCAGCACCAGGGAGGGCAGAGGCCCGTCAGCTGGCACCTGGCCCCCACTGTGGGGCAGGGCTCCTGTCTGCTGCCCCCACCCCTCGAAGCGGTGTTGGAAAAGTTTCCAAGCTGATCTGCAGAAAGGGGGCAACTTCAGGTCTTCGAGTTCATCTCCTAGCTCCCTGGAGATGCCAGATCCCAGCACCCAATCGGGTCCAAACACCAGGTAGGCTCTGAAACCCAGCCGGGGGCTGGGATGCTTTGCTGGGCCCATCAGGGCGGCAGGAAGAGACCATGTGCCCCAGCACTGAGACCTGGCAGGGATCCTCACTTTTCAGAGAGGTATGTGGGGTCCTTGGTAGCACAGGGCCTTGTGCGGCTCCGTCCTAAGCATCAACCTGAGCGCCCAGCTATTTAGAGGGCTCTGACCATACAGTGGGAGGTCAGCTGGGCCAGGAGGCTCAAGGAAAAGGTGTGCGGACTTTGCCGTCGTCCAGCAGGGTGGCGTCCACGGCTCCACACGCCGCTGGCATAGGCAGTGGCTCATGTCCCCCTGCTGTCCAGAGGCAGCTGATGCAGTGTGTGGGGCTAAAGTTCCAGGTCACCTTGGGGCCCAAATGGCCAGGGGCCAGGGTGCGTGCAGAGGCAGGAGAGATGAGCGTGGAATTGCAGGCCTCCCGTGGCACGTGACATGGTGTGTCTTGGCCCACACGTCGCCCTTAGGGGCCTGTGGAGAGCAAGTTTAAGCCACATGACAGGTGAGCGTTTGGGGCTGTGCCCTGGAGTGGGCTCCTGCAGAAGTGGCCTGTCCCAGCCCTGCCTGCTGGAGCACAGAGGGGTTAAGGCTGTTTGTTTGAGGCATTTAAAAAGGTCGGGACTGTTTAATTAGTAGGTGGCTCTTAGATGCTGGAGGGTAAATGAGCCCTGTAGGTAGTACTGTGGGTGACCTTGAGGTGACTTTGTTCTTGTCTGCTCTGATACAGGTTTCTGTTTGCTTTTACTTTCTAGTTTTTTTAAATTTTAAAGAAACAACCCGTATCACTGAGGCTCCCGTGGTGCCAGGCCTGGTACGGGCCGTCACTATCACCTGCCCGTGCCTGTTGGCTCCGCAGCGCTGTTTATTCTCCGAGTACGTGGGGGCCTCCTACCTCTGCCACGAGCTTTGTCCCATGCTTGTGACCTGACAGTGTCCTTTCATGCCTGTGCTCAGAAATACACCTTCAACTCCACGTCCTCAAACAGTGCTGCAGACGCCCCTGCCTGCCTTGTGCCTGGCCTTGTTTTCTTGGCCAGTTCAGGCCCCTGTTACCCTGCTTTTTGATGGCCCTGGGTATTCTTCCTGCTTCAGACAGTGCAGACAGTCGGGTTGTGTGGTGCTGGCTGCTGGGGCAGGGGGGACTCACAGGGTGGGGGGTTGCTGAGGGCTTGGGCCGGGCCACCTTCCCCCAGGGCTAACGACAAGGTGGCATTGGGCTTGTTAGCTGGAGTTCCTGGGCAGGGAAGCCTCCTGGGCAGGCTGAGTGGAATTTTCCACGTGCGTCCTGGAAAGCTGGGTGCTGTTTCGCTGCGTTGCTTGGCCTTCCTGGAGGTATGCAGGCTGCTTGAGAGGGGCACCCAGGGCAGCAGGGCCCTCCCCGGGGTCTCCCTTGACTTCCTCAAGATGTGCCTTATCTCCTGATCACAGCACAGCAGGGCGAGACCAGGATGGGGACCAAGGCCTAGTGCGAGCTGTGGCCGGCAGCCCCTGGCCTCCTGGAACAGGCAGCACAGGCAGCCCTGCCCACCCTCTGCCTGGCCCGGGTTCTGCAGGGACTGGGGTGGCAGAAGCCACGCGTGGGAGCCCAGCGTGGAGCCGGTCCCTGACGGTCATGGGCACAGTCCCACCATAGTCCTGAATTTGACTCCCAGTTGTTCTCTCCTGCACAGCTAATCAGATTTTAAGAATTAGAGCTACTGAATCTTTCTGTCATTAATGCGGTATCCATTTACCATAAAGACAGAGCAATGGCATCTTCGCAAAGATGAGGAGAGGTCGAGGGGACTCGGCTTAGTTTCGGCCTCAGGGGGCCCCGGCATCCAGGTCCAGCAGAGCTCACGATCCGGCTGCACTAGAGTCTTGGAGCCCTGAGCTTGGAGGGACAAACTGAGGGCCACAGACTCTTGGGGACCTGTTGGAAATAAAAGTCACACTCATGGTTCTGACTGACATTTGTGGGACATGGGTGGAGTCATTTTCTGTCTGTTCTGAGAACAAAGCTTTTGCCTGGATTGGTAGGTTGACATCACGAGGTGTATCTGTAATTTTTGCTTTTTTGTGACTTGAGGTACTGGGCACAGCCAGCGTGAGGTTTGGGGTGACAAATACTCTTCTCTCCTCGTGGCGTAGACGTGGGTGATGGCACCATTCAAGGCAGCCAGGGTCGAGGCCTCTGCTGGAGCAGGGGACCCTCTGCCTTCCCCCTGGAGAGCAGAGGCCGGGGCTCGGGGCTGAGCCTCTGAGCTGCCTGTCAGGGCTGACCCAGCGGCTGCCTCCTGCCTGCCCCCCGGTGTGTTGGACCTCGAGTGACCCCAAGCCCCTTTTGGCCAGATGCCTTGGAGTCATCAAGACAGAACTGTCATTTTGGAATGAAAAATGTCCCACATGAGATGTTCGCCCTGGACAGTGAATGTGGGCATGATGCCTGGACCTATCCCTGGGTGAGGTCTGCTGGGAGGGTCCCCCAGTTCGCAGTCCCTCCACTTGGTGGCTGGGGCTTGGCACCTTCCCCAAACGTTGCCCCGACCACCTGCCCCATGGCCTGGAGTAAATCACTCTGTGATTGTGTTTTATTGCCCTGGGAGCTGCAAAAACAATGGTTTCAGGCATGAATTGAGCAAATCTTGGCATTTATCATGATGCTGTTTATTTTGCTAATGAAGGGAAGCCGCAGAGACACGGGGAGGGTACAGCTTGGGGGCCACCTGCCCCAAAGGTCTGCAGCTGCCTGGCTCCCCGGACCTGCCCCATGGGAGACTGAAGGAGGACACAGGGTTCCACGGACACTGGGCACCATCTCCTGCCAGTTCTGCCAGATTCCTGGTGAGGGCCTTGGGGCTCCCCCAGTGCCTGGCCTGCAACTGGCCAGAGCAGTCTGCACTCAAGCATTACTGCGGTACTCAAGCATTGCCTGCGTTTTAAAACTGTTGAAAAAGGTTACCATGGCCTGATAGGGTTTCAGTTACCTGGAGAATTTACTCAAGTTGATCCCCATGTCCCCCAGTACAACTGACTGAATATGCATGTATTCCTTTGTTCCATCAACACACAAGCCAGACATGGACCTGGGCCTGCAGAAAGCTGTTATTATTGGAGGAAAATCTTGGAATCCTCAGGCTGCCTTGGGTCGTGTGTGCAATCATCCCTGGACCCGTGGAGTGTTTTGGTGATGGTCAAGAGCTACCAGTGACCACCCAGGCTTGTTGAAGCCCTGATGGCTGACACCAGCCTCTCAGGGTGGCCCAGTCTGGAGTGGAGGCACAGTGGGCACGCGTGTCCACCTGTACACAGGGTCTTGCATATGCCCAGTTGTCTGTTCTGGCCCAGCACTGCAGCCAGAGGATGTGGAGCCCTGCTGGCATGTGGCTCCCACCTGGGACAGGGGATACCTTGCTGGGCCCAGGTCTCCAGTGGGCTATGAAAGGCACTGTGGCCTGGAGAACCAGGTGCCCTGCACCCTGAGAATGTGCCAGAGAGGCTGGAGGGCTGGGGCAGAGGGCACATGCGCAGAGGTGCCAGAGAGTTCCCATGGCACCATTGGCCTGCAGATTGGGCACCAGCTGGGTCACAGCCGCAGCCTCAGGCTCTTTGTGGGCTGCCGGGCCACCTGTACCCGTCTCCCGCTGTTGTGGCCTCACTGCCACGGCCCTCCCTGCACACGGGACTGGCCTCCAGCATGCTCCCCATGGCTGTGTCTGCTCCCACACGCACCCGCCCTCTCGCTTCAGCAGGAAGTCCTGTTCCATCCTGTGTCTCTCCCCTGCTGGGCTCAGTGTGTCACCTGTGGGGGGCTCAGGGCATTAGAGCCCCTCAGTGGCAGCTTCGCACCCAGGCCTTTGCGCTTTGATCTTGTGGCTCACAGGCTGCCGTGAGGCTGCTCTGCAGATGATCAGGGCCATGTGGATGGAGTTGAGCCCTTCCTGGGCCTGCTGAGTCGCCTCACGCCTCTGGACAGGATCCCCAGTGATTCGTGGGCACAGTCAAGTCTAGGAAGATGGGCCAGGCAGCAGATGCCCAGAGGACAGGCCTGCTTGGGAAAGGGGCAGCTTCTGGGTTTGTGGAAAGCATGGGAGTCACTAAGTCAGGCTCTGGCAACCTTCAGGAGTGCACGGTCTTCCTGTTTCCAGGGCTCCCGCTCCTGACTCACTCCAAAGAGACGGGGCAACAGTGCTCACCTCTGCAGGCTTGGCCATTCCTAGGGTCCCTGTGTGGCTCCATGGAGAAGCAGGGCTCATGTCCAGGGTGAACTGGCCTGCAGGCCAAGGACCTCCCCTGTGTCCCGGAACTGTCTCAGCCAAAGCTTCCGAGCTCCAGAGGACCCCAGGATAGTAGGAGAGAAAAGATAGGCTGAAGACTTCTTGTGTGCACAGGTCACCCTCACCTGCAGAAATGAGCCCACCCAGCCAGGGATGGGGTGCAGCCCCCACCCTCGCCATGTAGCCGTTTTTGCAGAAAGCAGATGCAAGTCAGTGTCTCTCCCCATCTGCTTGTCCGCAAGGTCAGGACTGTTCCCCTCAGCCTTTCCCAGGTGACCTGTGTCTAAGTCCACTGCACTAGCTCTCCCTGGACTGCGAGCAGGCTGGGGATGCAACCAAAAGCTCCAGCAAATCTCCTCCGGGACCAGGCTCATGCTAGCATCCAGGAGATTCTGGTGTACACTCAGGGTCCACAATGTTGACCTAGAAAGAGAGGGGAGAATCCACCCACATCTCCTACACTGGCCTCAGAGTGCTGGGCAGAGGAGGCCAGGTGGCAGGGCTGGTGGGGAGACCTCAGTGCTGCCTCAGTGGACCCCAGAGCCACCCAGAGGGCTTGTGCAGGTGCCAGCGCTCCGCACCATGCACAGACTGGCCTGCATATCCACGGTGGGGGGGGGGCCTGCACCCATGCACGCCTGCACCCCAGCCTGGATGCTTCTGCACCCCCGTGCACGCAGGGCAGCTGGCTGGAGTGTGCAGTAGTGCCTGGCTCACAGACTCCTGTTACTTTCACCCTTTGCACCACCCAGCGGGGAGGGGCAGTGCCACTTCAGGTGTCGGCGGCAGGAGCCTGGGGCAGCTGGGGCAGGGGAGGACCACTGAGTCAGGGCTGGGCTCTCTCAGTCCCTAACCCTCATGCCCTCATCTCTGACTGCCTTCCTCCCAGTGGCTGCCACACACGTGCAGATGTCCTGGGGCACCAGGTGGCTGAGTGATGGGCACACAGTGGCTTAGCCTGGAATCTCACACTGCTCTGTTCCCCTCTGCCAGGCCAGCTCTCTGCCCTTGAGGCTCACTGGCCAGGTCCCTGTCTGGTGCTGGGGGTTTTATTGAAGAGCGGGAAGCATGGTGGGGCAAAAACCCCACCCCGCATGACACCCCGAGGGTGATACATGCAGCAAGGCAGCACACGCTGTTCTGCTGCGTGCCTGGTGGGGAAGGTCCGCAGCCGGGCGCCCCGAGCGGCTCCAGCAAGTGATGCGGGTTGGAAGCACACGGCTTCCTGCTGGAATGGAGCTGAGCTGGAGGCTCACAGAGGTCTGGGGGAGAAGCCCCGTGGCCACCTCCTTTCTCCAGGCCACCTCCAGGAATCCAATCACAACCCCGTTCCCATTTCTCCCAAGCACCCTGACATCAGCCGGGACACTTTTAGCCCAAGAATGCTACAAAATCCTGCACTATCTTCAGCCCCGCTCTTCGGCCTGGGTATATAAGGAATTTCAGAAAAAAGGCGAGGAATGACTAAGAATACCTCCCCTATGGCTCTCCTCCACTTCCTTAAGGGGTAATAACCCAGCCGCAACCCGGCAGAGGGCACTGGCTTTAAATAGCGCGTTCTGATTCACAGGCGAAAAAGGGAAATAAATGTTTTCTTTTCATATTTGAGAGACATTCGCGTATGCCAACTTCTTAAATGGTATTTTACCATCCACATCACACCCCCAGGACAAGCCAGCCCTCCCTGCATGGACCGGTGTCTCTGGCCACAGATAGCACAGCCAGGTCGGCGGGCAGAGGGAGGTCGGCTGGTCCCCCGGGGCTCCCTGCCCCTCCTCTCTCCCTCCTTAAGGAGAATAAGAGCTGTGTACTCTGGGAACCCGACAGAACCACCTAGGCCTGGTGGGCCGCACAGACCTGGTGGGCCAACCTGACCCCAGAGCCCTGGGCCCAAGTGGGCACCTATGGGCCCCCTATCACCAAGGCCTTTTCTCCTCTGGTCCCCTACAGGCAGCACTGCAATTAACACAGCCCCCCATTTGGCTGGAAACTGAGGCTGAGAGTGCAGAGGGCAGCGCTGGTCGCCAGGTCACTGATCCAGGGGGCCAAGCAGGGGCCTCTGGCTGTCTGGACCCCAGAGACAGAACGCTGTGGTGGGAAATGGAAGCCAGCGAGGCCCCGGCTGCTGGGTGAGGGGCAGGCGTTTCATCAGGGACAGCATGGGCTCTAACCTGGTTCTGGTTCCTCCCAAGAGCTGTGTTTCCTCATTCGTAAAACAGGTCCCCGCACCCTGGGCCTGGGCCTGGCGGGAACTAGTTAGGGTCCTCGAGGCGGCGCCCTTGTTTATGATCCAATAGTCCTAGACCCTAGAGAGCGCCACCAGCTGTCCTGAAGGCTGAAAGCTGGGCTCTGCAGTGGTCCCAGGATGCCCAGGGCCCTGGCTCAGCCATGAGCACGTGGGGCACAGTGTAAGACCCCTAGAATCCCTCAATCTTGCAGTCCCTGGGCTGCAACCCTCTAATGATTGTACTGAGAGCCCGGGGCTCTTGCAAGTGATAACCCACACACTCCCTCTGCCCAGGGCCAAGGTTCCTCGGGTGGGTGGCTCTGAGGAGTGTGCACTCTGGGCTGCCTCTGTGGTCTTTCTCTGCCCTCCCACTCATGTCCCCAACACTGGCCGAGAGCAGCAAGTCTCAGTTGTCTTGCGCAGCCCCCAGCTCTTGGAGTGGCCCCACCTGGCCTGGACTCACAGGCAGCATGGCCCTTGGGTGTCTGGAGCCTCGGCTATCAGTGGAATGAGGCTAAGTCGGGCTGGAGCGCACTGTGTGGGCCAGGCAGTGATGATGCTGCCGATGCATCTGCTCGGACGTCTGAGCCCAGAGGATCCCTGTGAGGCTGGTGCTAGTGTTCAAACCCCTGGGTTCACCCCACATCCCTGAGGAGGGTGCAGTGTCGGTCCTTAGCACTAGCAGCATTTCAATCTGAGTCATTTCCCAGGGGCCGCTGCACAGGGAGCAGGGGGGCCAGGGCCCTCCTGAGGGCGGGGCTGCTGTGGGGTCATGAGAGCCCCTGGCCTTCCAGGCCATAAAAGGTGTCCTGGGCATGGCTGGGACGTGAGCCCCATGCTCCTTGGGCGGCAGGGGACAGAGATTCCGCCCAGCCAGGCCATCCTGCTTATCAAGGGCGATGAGAATTCTTGTGGCTGTAATCCCTGGGGCAGGAATGTGCTCATAATGAGTCCCTGCCACCTTAGCCTCGGCCAAAAGCCAGGAAGCTCACAGGCTGCCTGGGGTAACGGGTTACGGGATGGTCCCACAGTGGTCACCTTACTTTGTCAACCTCTGGCATGGAGGCAGAGGCTGCTCCTGCTGGCCCGGGATACCTGGGGTGTGTTTTCTGGGCCCTCTTCCCAGAGACCCCCCAGCTGAGCAGGCAGCTGCACCCAGGCTCCCGGCAGTGGTGTCTTCCTGTGCTGTGGAGGGACCGTGCACCTGGACCTGCTCTACGCTGTCCAGAGCATCAAGTGGGTGACGTGACCGCGTGACTTGGGCTGCCGCTGGAGTGCCGTCCGCGAGGTTCCCGCTGTTGATGTCCCATGCCTCTACGGCTCACACACACCTGTAGCACCGGCCTGGCACGCAAGAGGCCACAGGGCGCAGTGGGCAGGGTAGGCATCGCCCACGACGCCATGTCCGCTGTGCGAAGACACCTGGCCTCCAGTGGCAGTGGCCCGGCTGCGCTCAAGTCCGTCCCTGGCCGTGGCCCTCTGGCCGACCAACACGGGCAGCACCAGGGATTACCGGCGGAGTGGGCCGGGAGCCTCCCTTTGTCTGCCTGCGCAGCCACGTCTCTCCCTTCTGGGCTAATGCCCAGTTTAATTGTACATCCCATTGTGTCTTCCCTGCTCAATCAGTTTCGAAAATACCTACATCCACTCCTTTCCCATTTAGATCTCTCTGAAGTCCATTCTGGCTTATCAGCACAGTAATTTCACGGGCAGAGCTAAGATTTCTGCCATTTAGGCCCCAGGCATTGTCTGTCCTGGCGGCAGCTGAGATAAACCCTCACCCAGAACAAAGTCGAAATGACCTTTTACAAGTAGCAGCGGCCTTGTTTCCCTCTAGACTAATTTATCAGCCTGAGTTTTGGCCCTGACGCTCAGCAGAGGCCTGAGAGCGTGCGGGGAGAGCGGGTGGACAGGGATTAGGATGCCTGGCTGGCTGGTGACTGGTTTCCAGCAGCACCTCCAGAGCCCATGGACTTCAGCTGCCTGTGACCAAGTTGGGGGAGGGCAGGGGACTGCGAGGCAGCAGCGGGACGGCGCGGCAGTAGCCAGGCATGCTTTGAGTCTGGGGTCTTGGGGCCTGGTGGGTGGTCACGCCCTCCCCAGCTGTAGACAAATGAACAGGGCTGCAGATGTGAAGTGTAACGAACGGGCTGCAGGCTGTGGAGTCCCTGGCCCCAGCCATGGTCTCTGCTCTACTCCGTGGCCACGGCTGGCTCTGTGACCCCCTGGCTCTGTGACGCCCTGCCCACACCAGGAACAAGAGTCCCTCAGCAGAAAGAATAAAGAGAGGCCACTCAGACATCTGGGCAGCCAATATGTCATTTCTAGAAAGTTCCAATTGCCCCTGGAAGTTCAGGGCCCCACCTGGCGTCAGCCTTGGACAGAGCAGATGTGTCAGGAGTCTCACAGAGGAGAACAGGTGTCACAACAGAATCACAGGGACCCCTTGGCCAGGCGCCTTGGCCAAATCTCAGCATCAGAGCCTGGTCAACCCCACGAGGTGGCCCGTGGACCTGGGGTGGACTACAGAGCTCTGCTGCTCCTGGAAACACCTGCCCACACTGCCAATGTCCTGCCAAAGCTCTCAGCCAGACCCAGGTGACTCTGTCTCGATTCCTCTCTGCAGAGGGATGGGGTGGGGTGTGAGGATCACCTGTCTTTCCAGGCACCCAGGCCTTCTCTATGCCCAAAGCTGATCACCAGCCTGCTGCCTGCCCAGGGCCCAGTTGGAGCCTTCCCAAGGAGTACATCACCAGGAGGTGCACAGGTCCCAGAGGGAGGAGACAACCCACAGGGAAGAGGTCTACACTACCCCTTAGGGCTGGAGGGGCTTCCTGCTGCCCCCCTTGACCCCACCAAGAGGCCAGGCGGGTGGAGCTCAGTTCCCTAACCTTAACTGTGAACCCCCTTTAGAATCTCCCTGAAGAGTCCTGGGAGGGCAAAGACTGACTCGGCCCCCCACATGCCTCCCCCCACCCTGCCTCAGCCTCTTGCAGTTAAATTACGGGACTCCACGTCTCTGTATCAGTGATGGTCCGCGGTCCATGGCAGTGCGGCCGCTTCAAGCTCTTTGTAGTTGAAAAGTCAGATTGTTTTGTGAGTTTTTAAAAAGCAATGTACAGGTTGAGATGTCCAGGTCACAGAGGCAAAGATGATGGCTCCGAATCCAGCTCTGGGCATGCTGCTGAGACCCCAGCAAGGCCCCACTGTCTCTGGGCCTCCATGTCTCCACCTGCTCAGTGGGAGATGAAGAGACTGTTGAAGGCGCTTCGGCCCAGCTCACACCCAATACCTGGAGACTAAGGATGCAGAGCCAGCAGTCTCCCTTGCGGTCTCCTCACCTGGCCCTGGCTGGTTGCTCTCTCTCCCTGAGGAGGTGACCTTCGGCTGGCACCGACCCATCCAGGCAGAGGTAGGCCACTGGCCCTGCCCCCCAGCTCTGCAGATGCCCAAAGTGGATTTTCATGAATGGTGAGGCACTTGGACAAAAAATGATGCGGCTGCAAAAGTCTGTGCATTCTACGCTATAGCAGCTCTCAAACAGACCCGCGTGGGGGACAGCAGTTGAATGAATAATGGAAGCACTCTGAGTCAGGCCAAGGGCCCCACGCCCAGGCTGCTCCAGGCTCACACTGGTGCTGTCCTCCCTGGTTCTGGAGAAGCCAGGGTCGCAGTGTCACCTGGGACCTCTGATTCCACCCTCTCGTGGCATCCTTCCTTCGCTGGCTTCTTCTTCGTTCAAAAAGTCCTTGGTTTGCAGGACACCTATCAGATGGGACTCGGGCCACCCTACTCCTCTGGGCTCTGTCCGTTACCCCTGCAAAGACCCTGTTTCCCGATATGGTCCCCTGCTGATGTGCAGGCCTCAGGCCGTATGCCCAGGCTGCGACTCTGTCCCTACAGCTCCCTTGGAGCTCAGAGTTTGGGACTGTGTTGTTGCCAGGTGACAGGGATGGCTCAGGGACACACCTGCCCTGAGGGTCCCAAGACCTCCCAGGATGCCGGACAGGCTGTGGCTGGGCCAGGAAGGCCAACAGGTGAGACCCAGTGGGTAACAGATTCCCTGGGGGCCACCGCAGATCACTGACTAAGATGCTTCGTGTTAGCGTCTCAGCAATCCATGTTCTCCATTTGGGTACCAGCTGGGAAGCAACGGGTCCTTCTCAGACCCACTGGGGCTCCATACCCCTGCTCCGACAGAGGAAGCATGATGAGGGGACTCAGGTGACACCAGTGGCTTCTGTCTGCTCACTTCGGGCTTTACAACTTTAAGCAGGAAAAAAATGGATTTGGGGGCAAGATGTTGTGAGGTGCATCCTTCAGGACAATGAAGCAATCAAGAACCCCAAAGAGAGACAGAGGAAGGCTTCCCGCCCATGCAAGCCACGCCCACAGGGTCACCTCGAGTCCCTGGTCTCTGCTGCCCAGGACAGTCTGGGGGCTCGGGGGCATGGGGAGCAGTTTTTGTTTCCTGGTGAGCTTTAAAGTGTTCCTTGAGACCAGATGCTGAGGCAGCTACCTGCCTGTGGGCCTGGGCCTGGGCCTGTGGCCCTGCTGCCCTCAGCAGCAGGGCGCTTGCCCCCAGGCCCTTGGGCATCTCATTCAAGGAGGAAATGGTTAAAAATGGGCAGGCAGGCAGGCAGGAAAGGAGTGGAGAGGGAGGGGGCCCAGCGGTTGGCTAATTGGAGAGAGGGACCTTGGTGGGGGGGTCCCCAGGACAATGTGCTCTGGAACCGAGCTGGGAAGGCCGGGATTGTGATGGAATTAGCTGAAGTCAGAAGCCCCTGAATGAGGTAAGGAGGGGAGGGGAAGTGAAGGCCAGGGTACAAAGCTGCCTAAAGGAGGGCCCCATTCAGGCCTGAAAAGGCCGTCCTCCTTGTCCTCCCTCTCTCCTGAGGCTGGGCTGGCGGCTCACTTTTGTCTGGCTGGGGGCGGGGCACTTGGGAGGATGTGCTTATGTACTTACCTAGGCCTGGCAGAGAATGAGGATGAGGACAGAGGACAGCCATTGACTGAGGTCCCAGGCCGCAGTCCCAGGCCACAGGCCCCACGTCACCCCTCCAATTGCCTGTCCTGATTCCCTATTCCACAGAAGATGTGGATACTTGATGGGCACACGCGTGCTCGGTGACATTGGAGCGAAACTTATCTTAGTGATTGAATTAGGCAAAGAATGTATGGGTACCAGGGAGCAAACTCGACCTCGAGCTTGCTAGGCAGGTGCTTATGCCACTGAGCTAAATCCCTGGCCTGCAAAAAATGAATTGCAAGCAATGGTAAAATCCATAACGCGCAGACAAGGACTGGCCAGAAACCTGAAAGGGCAAATAATAATAATAATAATAATAATAATAACAACAACAACAATAAAGGGGGTGTGGGGAGAGAGGCGATTACATGAAAAAACTACTTAACAAAGTGCTATGCTCAGTAAATATTTGTTGAATTCATACGTTAATTAATTTTCCAGATGAGATTTGCCTAATCCAGTTTTTAAAGAAAATCAGGATTAAGTCTGAAGCGGAATCCGATGATTAGGGCCCGGTGCAGATGAAAGCCCTGCGTTGGGGGTGGGGGTGTCGGGCTGCACGCCCTGGCTCAGGCCCTCACAGCTACCTGCTGCCCTTGCCCTCTGCTGTCTGAACCCTGAGCCCTCTCGTGGGCTCTGCCCCTGGCCCTGCTCGTCCCTGTGGGGTCCGGCGCCACCCTCTGCTGCATGTTTACCGTGCAGGGTGACGCTGAGGGGGCAGCGACCAGCACATGCTGCTTTCCCTGCCACACTGGCCAAGGCAGAGGCCCCCAGCTTGGACTGTGGCTCCTGTCTGCTTAGCCAGGGCCCTCGTGTGATGCGTTGACCTTTGAGTGCCAACAGTCTGGACTTGGACAAGTGGCCTAGCCTGGGCTGAGGTCACCCCTCAAACCTCTCTGTCAATCGCCCTGCAGGATGAGGGCCTGGCTCCTTGGGGTGAGCTGAGCTGGCCAGGGGTTCTGAGTGGGGCAGGAGAGAAGTCAGCAGGAGATGGAGGGTGTGCGCCTGTGCACTGGGGCAGACCCTATCCAGGGCTGGGGCCCCACTGTGTTACCCAAGGATGCTGAGGTCCAGGCGTCTGCACACACAGGTGTCCTGGGCCTCAGGGCTTAGACCGGAGCAGGTGAGGCAGGAGGACAGGCTGCATTTGGGAGATTGAGGGATGAAGGGCAGCTAGGCTGGGAACTGGGGTCACACAGGACCCCCAGGTGCTTTAGTACAACCCACCCTAGGTGCAGAGGGCCCTCCCACCCCACCACCTGTGGGCCCACCGAGGGCCAGCTTCCAGAAAACTGAAACACAAGGGAATGCGTGGGGCTGTGTAGGGGCGCTGGCCTGGGCAGGGCTTGTGGGAACATGTCCCCATGGCTCATGGGCAGAAGAGCCACCAAGATAGAACTCCACCGCCCAGCCCTTGTTCCAATTGGAATGAGATCCCCAGCCACAAAGCAGGTCCCTTAGCTCTGCCTCCTTGTGTCCCAGCCCAGTGATTCCTGGGTGAATCCACCAGCCCCACTCCTTGTGGGGGCAGCTTGGGAGCCTGGGGGGCCTGTCTGTCTCTGTGACACATGGGACCCTGCTCACCCCATGCAGCCGCTGGGGAAATCCTCACTCCCAGAACAGGTGCCCTCAGAAGGGGCTGGCTGCCACGTGGGGTGCAGCCAGGGTGAGAAAGGGTGCATGTGATTCCCCAGGGACTGGGAGAGCCCTGGGTGTTGCTGCCCTCCCCCACTGCAGACCCCAGAATTCCAGAGAATTGGGGGACACAGGAAGCCCCCAGCTCTGGGAGTAGACACCGTCCTCCTACTTTTCATAAAGTGACTGGACGGGTGGGGAGGGGACCCTCTGCAGACCCCTGGGTTTGAATCCTGGCTCTGCCATCTGGCAGCTTTGTGGCCCTGTGGACGTTACCCCTCAGGTCGCCACCTCATGTCTCAGTTTCCTGCCCACAGCACAGTCTGGTGTCCTAGGCTGCTGGGAGGACGAAGGGAGAAGCAGGAACTGCCCGACCAGCTCCTCCCTGGAGAGGCTGAGGAGCACCTGCAGCCAGGAGCCAGGGCCCATAGGCCCTCAGGGGGCCTCCCTGGAGGTCTCACTCCGGGGAGAGTCACGGGGCCAAGTGGACTGGCCACCAAGGCCACTGTGGGCTGGTTTCCTTCTTGCCTGGCTGCACTGACAGACAGGCCCTGCTGCCTCACAGTTGTCCAGCGCCCTAGGTGTAGGGCGCTCTGCACCCTGTGGGCCTGACTGGACGCCTGCTGCCCTGGTTGAGAGGCCCGAGTCCCATGGGAGCCACTCTACTTCCTGTTCTTCTCTCCTGAACGGAGCTGTGGGCAGTAGGAACCTACTTTCCCTGCAGGGTGGAAGGGCATCAATGTGCCCTCTTGGTGTGGCTGATTCCATCCCGTGGCACTGTCCACCGCCGAGAGGGAAGCGCTCCTGGGTGTTCATTCAACAAGGGCACCCAGGCCATCTGCCAGCCGCACTCGGAAGGGACTCGGAGGGAGGGAACTGGCCTTTGATGTGTTCCTCAAAAATACAGAGAAGTGTCAGTTCCAGGGTCAAGAGGAAATTAATCATTTATCTGGTAGACACTCATGCCTGAGTAGGAACGGAACAAGGAGAGAGCCGTGAAAGGACGCCAAGCTTGGGTCTTGTCCAGCACAATGGTGCTGAGAATCCCGCAGCCAGGCAGTGCCCTGCCCCTGACACCCATCCTAACCCTGGGGAATGCGGGAAGGCCCGGTGCCCTGAAAGCAGGCAGGAAGTGGGAAGGCTGAGCAGGTGTGGGTGGTGTCTCGAGCACCTTGGCTCCCCTCAAGGTCCAGGGAGGCTCCCCATGGGTGACAAGGAATCTTCTGGAATCTCAGCTCAGGAACCTTTGTCAGCACAGTTGACAGCAAAGCCCACTTCCTGGGGTTGGGCTGGCAAGTGACCCCCGAGAGCTGCAGCGTCCTCCGTCCACAGAGGGCCCTCCCTGGGTCTGGGCTAGGGATGCCCTGAGGCTCCCTGTCCCAAGTTTCAGCCCCTAAACCCTGGCTTCCCTCAGGATTCTGGCTGGAGCAGGGAACCGTGGCAGCATTTTGTGGGAGATACAGGAAGACGCTGGCCCCTTTGACAGCCTGTGACCCTGCTAGCATCTGCTTCTAAAGGCTACCCAGGTGTGGGGGTCTGGACTGGGAGCACGTGGAGTAAAGAGCTGCGTTTAAAACTCTACTACCGGCAAAGGGCCCCCTCCACGTCACTCGTGCTCCGGCAGTTAAATTTTATTGCTGTGGGCAGGCATTTGGGACAGCAACTGGCTTTCCTGCAGCTCCTGGAGTTGGTGAAACTCCATCCGTAGCCACCACCCACTCGACCCGTCCAGGGATGTTCCCCGTTGACAGTGGCAGGTGGGGAAACTGAGGCCTGGAGTGGTGAGGAGGCCACTACAGTTTGGAGAGCCCCGGCCCTGTGTGGGCATCGTGGGTGAGGGCAGGCTTTACTTTCAGGCCTGATTGCAGCAGAGCCACACGCACACCAAGGCCGACAAGGAGGGCTCTGCTCCTGAGGAAGGGGCCCTGTCCATAGGTGGGGGGGCGCCCCAGGCTAGGAGGACCAGGTGAGCACGCACCTGGGACTGTCAGGGCTGCAGAGGGCCTGGCGTTGGCCCCAGAAGTACATTTGGAATTTCCTGCTGGTCGAGGGGTCAGTAATTAGTCACTTGTTTATCTACTCGTTCATCCATCACGCATTTATTTGTTGATTCATTCATCAGATACATATTTGTGCACTGGGAAGATACAGCACTCAGATTTATTAATTCATTAGATATTGATTTGTTTGTGCATTTGCTACCTCTTTGCTCCTTCAGCTAAACTCCCGGCCCTTAGCTATACCTTCACGTTCACTAGATGTTTGTTTAACCACTGCCCCTTCAGCTATCTATTTGTATGTTTATCTGCTCATTAGGTGCGCACATGTTGCTATACAATTAAAGTCTTTGAACATTTATTTGTCATTAGCTGCATATTTACCTGTCTATTTTTTAGATACATATGTGTTTCTCCATTTGTCAGACTTTATTTATTTATTGGATATGGAGTTGTTCAGTCCTTAGCTGAACACCCGTTTATGCACTCACATATTCATTTGCTTCCTGGCTCCTCCGCAAGTTTGCATTGCTCACTCACTGGACATGCACCTTCACACACACGCCAGGCCCTGTCGTGCACACCCCACAGGTGTTTTTGTTTGGGACCTGACGCCTGCCAGCTGCCCCGCTGGGCACCCAGGGTGTGTCTGGGTCATGTGGCCGAGCCGCCACTCTCCTTCTGAGGAGGCCTGTCCCCCGGGAGCATCATCCCTTGAACTTTGAGCGGAATCAGCCTAAGAGCCATGGGCTTCATCTGTGGTGTGGAGCAGCCAGGAGCTCCGAGGCAAAGGCAGGTTACGTTTAAGCCTGGATCATGGATTCCCAGCTTGGACACGGATCTGATTTGGCTTCTTTGGCTCTGTGATCCAGACCTTGGCCTTTGAGCTGCTGCCCGCCTGCCCCTCCCAGCGTGGCCTCCTTGGCATCCCCGGGCTGAGCAGTACCGCGCACGCGTGTGTGTCTGCACGTGGTGGCCGGGCTGAACTCGTGTGCACGGGAGAGGGTGCTGATCCGCTGCCCCCTTCAGCTGGGAACGCTCAGCACTAGCCACGGCAAGCAGAATGCATGGAACATGAAAGAGGAGACAATAAATAGTTTCCTACCTTGCTCTGAGAAAGGGCAAGTTCTTTGGGTTGATTAATCCCCTTGCTGCCTTTGGAGCCTTGCACAGGGAGTGACAGTAACAAGGCTCCCGAGGACTCCGCTAATTTGCACTCCATTCACCGCCTCGTGAAAACCCATCAGGACTTCGGAAGAGCTGCGTGGCGCCCCGGCCAGTTCAATGGGAGACTGATACGCTGGGAAAGGGGCCAGTGCTCAATGCCGGGGCAGAGCGGGCGGGCGCTTTGTTCTCCTCCCCTTCCTCTTTTACAGTGCCCTGGGCTAGTTAAGCTCCTCGCTTGGGGGGGGGGGCTCAGGGCTGGGTCACCCTCTGTGATTCTGACACCCCTAGCCCAATGGGGGCACCCCGGGGACCCTAGGAGTCTGGCCCAAGCACCATGGGGCCCCCAGGGATGGCAGAGCCCCTCCTTTCACTGTGCACATCCCCCTGCGAGTCTCAGGGTCTCAGCCGGAAGCTGCTCCTCCTGGCTCCAAGCAGGAGGAAGTTCCTGAGGACACTGCTGTCCACTCTGCTGCTGTCATCTGTGCCACCTGGCATAGGTTAGTGCACATTAAGATGGACGAGATGGGGTCCTTCTGGCTCCCACCCAAGGCTTGCTATCTGCTACAGCTTGCGCCCGGCTTGGCTGTCCCTCCCGGCCCATCCTTCTGTCCCTACCCTCAGCCAGGGACTATCTGCTAAGTGTCCCACCTGGTGGGAGCTCTGTCTGTTTCCTGAGACTGAGTTCCTGAGCCTTTTGCTTGCTGCCTTTGGGACCCTGCCCCATGCAAGGGGTCCTTCAGAAAGGAAAGGGAGGTGTGTCCTCACAGTCACTCACCATGGGCTTCCTGGAGTGGTCATGGCTGCACAGTGGTCCCAAGTCACATCCCACCCCACCCCCCGCTGGAAAGAACTACCACCAACATTACAGACCTGCAAATCCCCGATCAGCAGCTAATCAGTGCCATCCACTGGGGGTGAGGAGGGAGAGGGTAACAAACCGCCTTCCCGTCGTTATGAATTAAACATGGCGAGCCCATCTAGCCATAGATGCACCGTTTTTGTTTAATTTGCTGATACAAATAAACCCAGTGATTTGGTTGGGGAGAGGGGTGTTGTGGAGTGGGATGTCGGGTCCCTGTTGTCTCTGCTCAGCCGTTGTAATTATAAAATTGCTATGACCGTCATTTGCCACACAGACTTGTCAATGCTGGGAAGTTGCATGTGCTGTACAGGGGCCTACATGGCACTTGACTTTGGGGGAGGCAACTGTGGCTGTGCGGTTCCACTGCAGAGCCTTTGGGCGCCACTGGGCTGGCACAGGTGGTCTCCACGGTGACATGCTGCGACGCTCCCCAGCCAGCAGACACCCTGCTCCAGGCGGGGAAGCCCAGTTCCTGAGACATTGAGTCTGCACAAGGTCACCCATAAGCAAGGCCACAGACAGGGCTAGACACGAGGAACTTGGGGGGGGCAGGCTGGAACCCTCCTGGGAGGCCCAGCCGTCCATTAATCCTGCAGTTCCAGACCCTTATCCTTATCCTGGACATTAACTCGGGAGCATGTGGACAGGGTGAAGGTGGGACCCGGTCAGGTGAGCTGTCCAGGACGCATGCCCAACCCTGTGTGGTCGCTGGGGCAGGTGGTGCGGAACGCCCAGTTCCTGTGCTGCCCAGCCCCATGTTCCCTGTGACACGCTCACTGCAGAGGAAAAAGCCCCCGGGCGCCTTTGCTTTCACCTCCTGTTGGGTGGAACCCAGGAGCCCCCAGCCACGGTGGGCCTGGGACCTGGCTTCTTCCAAGCAGAGTAACAACGCAGCCCAGGTGACAGTGGCTGTCAGCAGCTCCCTCTGGGCTCCAGGACGCAGAACCCAGACCCAGCAGGCTTGGCTGGGACCAGGACACCCTTATCCAGGTAGCGCTGTGCTGTCCTCCCTCATCTCACATAGCCAGGTGGGACCTGCCAGCCTGTGCTGGCCCTGGCCACCAGATGCACACAACAGTCCATACAATGACCTTGACCTTGGCAGAGGCTGGCTTTCCTGGGAGACTCGGGCCTTGGGGCTGGGCTGGGCCGGGTGCCCTTGAGCCTTCCTTTTGGGCCCCCGGTCTGGGGTGAACAGCTGCAGAACTGAAGACAGCACCTGTGCAGGGGACCAAGTGGCCCACTGGCCATGTGCAGAGCTGTGTCATAGGCCCGCCTGCCTTGTGATCTGTCCTCATTCTCCATGCCGACGGTCAGTGCTGAGTTCCAGGATCGTGTTGGGCGGGTGAGGACTGGTCGGAATAGAAGACTGTGCTCCAGTGAAAGTAGAGAAATAAGTAGGGTGGCATGGGGTGGGGAGGGCAGAGCTGCCGCTGCTTGGGACGGCAGGTAACCTTCAAGCTGCACCCCAGAAACCCAGCCAGTCCCTGGCCACAGGCAAAGCCCACGGGCCCCTGAGCAGGACAGTCCCGGTGCAGGCCTCGAAGACTCGAGGGTGAGCTGGACACAGGCCAGGAGGACAGGGGCTGCCTGTTCAGGGCCCTGGGCCCCAGTCCCAGCCCCACCACCCCAGCCGAACAGGCGCCTGATAGGCAGGTGGGCACTGGCCCAGGGACCCCCACCCCGTGCACCCACCTCCAAGGACCTGCCGTGTCACCCGCTCCTCCGTCCACGCCGGTGGCTCTGGGCGGGGCTCCCCCGTGCCCTTTCCCACTGGGCGTGGAGGGACAGCCAGGGCCTTCTCCCTGCCAGCCCTGCCCTCCTCCTCTGGTGCCCTCGGGTCCCGAGTCCCCCTCGGCTCTCACAAATTCTGCCCGTGTCCGCACCCTCATTAATCAATGTCAAGGCACGGCGTCGGCAACAAGGGCCGCATTCTTCCTGGGCCCCTCAGTCTCTTACATCCCATTGTCCCCGGGCCGATTCAGATGGCAAGAAAACAGCCTATGTAGCACATAAAAGAGATGAGACAAAAATGAAAAGAATCAAGGGAGAAAAAAGAGGAGGCATTTTTCCCCCTGAAACACTCGAATAAATACTCGGCAATGATAATTTAAATTATTCATACATTTATGAAAACATCCATTGAAAGCCGCAGTGTATGATGCTCTTTGTCCCTGTCTCTTGTCTCTTGTTCGGGATTAATCTTTACTGTAACTCGGGCGGGCCGTGGCCCCCTCACAAAGGCCACACTCTCTTTCCATGGGAAAAATGTGTTGACATATCCCAGTGAAAAGTTGGGGGAGAAATTTGCGCTGATGTGGCAGTTGCCAGGCCCTCGAGACGCTGGGCGAGCCATGTCCAAATAGTGTCCGATCAACAAAAAGTGCAGAGCGGTTCTCACGTTGCTGTCACGCGGTGACATCCATGCCTCGGGGCTGGGAAGCTGGGAAGCTGGGAAAGTGGTCCCAGGGTGCATGCGTGCCTGGCCGGGAAGCGGAGCTGAGGTCCTCCCACCAGCCTGCCGGGAGGGGCGATGCCCTGTGAGGACCAGGGCTGGGAGGGCGGGAGGAGCTGACTAGTTTCCGTCAGCTGAACCGGGCCTGATCAGGATGCTGCCTCAGAGAGACCATGTCCTGTTGCAGGTGACCCCAAAGCTGCAGCCTCTGGGCCTCCCCATGCCTAGGGGAAGAGCCCTGACCCACACTGGCCTCGTCAAATAAAACGCAGGGCCCTGGACATGTCAGTGGCCACAGATGTGTAAACCATTGTTGGTATCACAGAGCAGGGCTTGGCCAGTGGCCAGCAGTAGAGGACTGGGGTGCACAGGTGCCTAAAGCAGTTACCCCTCCACACAGAGGACACTGGACCCCATGGCCACACCTCCCTTTCTGCACACTGCCCAGCCCTGCAGCTCCCTTCCTCACAGCCCGGGGCTCCGCTGGGGTCGTATGCGCTTCCTCCCTGACTAGCGCCCTTCCTTGCTGGAATGCTGCAGGGCCCAGGGGATACGCCGCATCTGTGCCCGGGACATCCCTCCCTGTGCTGTCCCCAACCCCGGACACCCCCAGGTGCCTCCTTCAGAGTTCCGGTGTCTCGGAAGTACATTTCACGATGAAGGGAATTCTCCCCCACACTCCTTGTCATGGAAGCTGGGCTTGCAGAGGGTGGGACACAGCCCGGATCCCTGGCCTGGGACCTGCTGTGCCACCCACAGTGTGCCGTGTTTGGGATCTCACAAGCAGGTGGCTCAGCAGCTCCTGGTTCGGAAGAGCACAGGGGTGCTTTTGGGCCGCCCGCCCCAGCTCGGCCAGACCTATGTGGTCTGGACTGGGAGCAGGGATCCCATGGGATCCCCTCCCTGTAGATTTATGGCCTCTCTGGCTTAGGCCAGGTCAGGATGTGAGAGGGAAACCACTCCTCTCTGATCCCAGCTGCGGAAGAAGGTGAGCCTCAGGCACTGGGAAGTGTGGAACTCAGCAGCTTGCAGAGTGTGCTAGCCTGAGTGGGGGCGAGGGCACGGGGGCCTCCAAAGCAAACGGTTTCCATGCAAGTCACTGCTCCCGCTGGGACCAGGTCCCCGCACCCTGCAGCGCATCCGGGCACCTCCCTTTATAACTCAGGAGATGCGGCAGGTTCCTTCCATTCTCTGTGAGTTTTGTTTTGGAGCGACCCAGAGGCTCTCCCCTCCGCCCAAGGGTTTGGGATCTGCCTGCGTGCTGCCTGGCACCCCGTGAGCAAGGTGTCAGGCTGCTTTCCTCTCTCTGCTGTCGCGTCTCTGTCCCCAGGACCTGGGTCTGGGAAGGTAACCGGATGCAGGAGGACGCTGCAGTCGTAAATCGCCCTCGTCCCACATCTGCAGCCCTCGCTGCTGCCGCCCCCACCACTCTGTCCTCTCGACAAAACACTATTGTCATGGCCGAGTGAAGAAGACTCCAGCCTACTTACAAAGGGCCTCTGAGGCCGGGAGTGGACTGCCAGGGAGGTGCTGGCTCTCAGCGGGGCGCCTGCTGCACGCTCTTTCTTCCTCCCTGGTTCACACTTTTCCTCTCTTGCGGGGGTCCCCCAAAGCCTTTCATTGGGCTTCATATTCACATAAAGACATCAAGGAAAAAAACCTAGCAGAAAGAATTATTAGGCATGGCTGTCAAATGCTTTATCAGAAAAGCCAGGAGGGGGCTCCGTAACCCTTTCCACGCTGGCCCCGAAGCCCTGATTCCTGAGCAACCCCCAGCATCCAGGGGCAGGGGCTGAGGCCACTTTGGGGCACAGGGACAGACCATTGTGCATGCGTGCACACTCAGCCATGCTCACGTGCACGCGCGCGCGCGCACACACACACACACACACACACACGCGTGTGCCTGCACAGGTGGGCCTGTTGATTTGGAGATTTCTAAATGCTGCCCTTGCTCCCGAGACCCAGGCTGCCCTCCCAGGGAGGGGCTGACCTTGACCTCCGTGTGGCCCCTCTTTGTTCCGGTTCTCAGAGGATGCTCTCTCGTTCTCCACTCTCTTACCCGAAGTGGGGCCAGGCTAGGGCCGCCCTCCCCCAGGTGTGCACCATGTGGGTGAGCGAGGATCCCGTTACCCCACTGCTTCTCGGGACCCTCTCAGCTCCCTGGATGGCTGCCACCTGCCCCATCCTAATGGTCTCCCCGAAAGGCACAATGGCCTGGACTCCCTGAACCTGGGGAGGCACCTGGGGGACACCCGGTGCCTGCAGCCATGTTGAGCACGAGCTGCCAGGTGTGGCGCAGGAGTGTCCCTGTACTGCCACCAGGAGACCCCTCAGAACCTGTGGCGAGGGGCACCCTGAGGTGTGCAATGCCTCAGGACACGTTTTGAACAGAGCCTCCCGGTGCACAGAAACCGAGAACCGCATGCCGACAAACGGCTCCCTCGGCAAACATTTTTATTTCCAATTAGCAAAAGAAAAATTGCTAATTTGCTGCAGTTGGACCAGGCTGACGTCTCAATCTGCGGAGTGTCAGTGCAGTGAAAGAAAATGTTTCACACTGTGCCGGCAAGAGCCAGCAGCTCTAAAGAGGGTCAGGGCAGCGGGCCCAGAAACCAGATTGACTGGCCACAGCGCTAAATTACTCACACAAGACACACATTGTCTGCCGTGCCAGCTCCCGAGGACCTGCTCTCATTCTTTCCCCTCAGAGCGGAGGGAGCAGAGCGGCTGGGCGGGGGAAGGGTCCAGCGTGGGAGGAGAGGCAGGGGCTGGCGGCTGGGCGGGTAGAATCGTCTTCGGAAGGAGCAGGCAGAAGCTGGGTTAATGATCAGCCCGGCCTGTCTGCAGTGTTGGAGCAGGACGATAAAATTCCCCCCAGCCTGGCTGCAGCCCCGCACCCAGAGATCTCGTGCAGATAAAGTCCCCTGGGAGTCCGTGGCTTGTCTGTGAGGCGCATGTCAAGCCCCTGTAACCAAGCCTGTCCCGGCTGCCCAGCCTGGGGAGAGGCCATGCGGCTCCCTGCCCGGGTGGGGCTCAGACAGGCTTCCCATCGCAGTGGATTCCTCCAGGCTGGAGGGCTTAGGATCTGCAGAGCAACACAGAACGAGGACGGGGACTGATGGGGTCTCCCAGGGACACGGCCAGGCAGCCAGGCTGATCACAGATGTGTGGTGCAAAAGGAGTAATGAGCCTCCTCTGGAAACTGTCGACCACGGAACCTCAGACATTCAGGGCCTCGGGGGCTCTGCGGGCCGAGCCAGGCGGCCCCAGACAGACCCTCGCTGGAACAGACGTCCATTACGTGCCCACACGAGCGGATGAGAGCTTCCTGTTCTCCTGCCGGGCCCACGCTGTCTGTGCGTCTCCGATGCCTCCCACCTCGCATCTCTGTGGGCACAGGGCCTGCCCACCACATGGGGCTGGTGCCAGGAAGCATCTCTGCTACTGGGTGGCATCTCTGTTACACACTGGTGGCATCCAGGACCAGCCGCCCTACCTGCTCAGACATCCCCAGGGCAGGTCTGGAAGGCTCTGCAGCCTCCTGGGTCCTCTGGTCAATGTGGCAGGCTGTGGATCAGATCACGCAACAAGTGGCCTGGGCCAACTCTGGCTGAGGGAGCCCAGGAGTTCTTGGCCACCTGCTCTCATCTTGCTGCCCACCTGGGCCACCCGTGCTTTCCTTCTGCAGAAGGAGAAGGAAGTGATGACGGAGGGGGGTGGTCTTGCAGGGCCCAGCCAGAAGCAGACCTTTCGGTCCCTTCCTCATTCCTTTGGGGACCTAGAACTAGAGAGAAGGCCCCAGATGTAAGTGCCAGGCAAAGGCTGTGCAGCAGCCAGCGAACAGCAACCCCAGAAGTCATCTGGGGGTGCAGGCCTCAGCTGGGCAGAGGCTCCAGCCCACCTGCCGCTCATAGAGACCATTGCCCAGGAGGGTAGGGTGTGGGCTCACCTGCCCCAGACACAGAGCCAAATCAGGGTCCTCTATCTGTCAGCACATCTCGATTTGAGCACTATAGCCCCACCAGGTCCTTGGTGCTCAGACTTGAGCACCCAAGCCTGGGAAGCTGGTGGCACTGGTGGGATTGGGCCCTGAATTCAGAGCTGGCTGCGGCAGTGCAGTCGTGGACCCGCCATGTGCAGCCCTGTTGTAGGGCATGACCTTGCGGAACAACCCTCCTTGGGCAAAGACCCCAGCAGGACCCACTGCCTCTGCCTCACTCTGCTCCTCAGGAAAATGCTCCAAGGTCCCGTGTGCAGCCTCCTTGAGCCTCTGGTTCACAGCATAAGAGAGATGGTCAAGCCAGATAACAGAGGTGGGACTCATCTCCAGGAGATGGGAAGAGCATCGTGGGTGTGCTGTCTTTGTGCAGATGAGGAGAGGAGCCTGCAGCTTTCAAACTTTTGGTCCTGAGCAGGCCCAGTCCATAAGCACATCAGTAAACATAGAGTCACTGCCCAGGACAACTCTATGGCTCATGGAGAAGTCTGGCCTCAGATGTGCAGGGGCCCCAGCCCAGTCCACAGAGCAGGGGCAGGGTGAGGTTTGTGCTCAGCGAGGCTCCTCTGGCCCCTCCCTGCTTGGCCCAACAGTCCCAGTACCAAGGACCAGGAAGGAGCTCTCAGCACTGGAGTGCATGGGACATGCACGTGTGAGCACACGCCCACGTGTGCATATGCAGAGATACACACAGATGCACGTGTGCCCACAAATAGGGATGTGTGTATGTACAGAGCACAAGTGCACATATATGTTTGTACACATGTGCATGCACACGCACACACACGCACACATGCGTCCCATGGAGAGTCACTCTCCTCCCAGGTCCCAGCATCTCAGACCTGCTCTTGGGTTTGCTCTTGGGTGTGGAGAAATCTCTGTAGGAAAAGCTGGAAAGTTTAGGACGTGGCACTGTAGACCCCAAGAGGTTGCCTTGTCACTGATTGGTCCCCTCACTGAGCGCTGCGGGCCCTGCTGGTGGTGTGAGACAAGGAGGATGAGAAGGTGGGGGCTGCTGCAGCACATTGCAGGGCCAGGCTCCATGGTAGCTGCAGTGGCCTTGAGCTCCTGCCCACCCCCGACAGCACAGATAGCCAGCCAGAGACACCCGGCCCTGACAACCCCAGGTGCTGGAGCCAAGAACGACCACTGTCCCCACAGGAGGGGAGGTGGCTTGGGCCCTGGGAAACATTCTGAGGTGGAAGAATGACCACAGCCACAGTGCTGAGGCCTCCTCTCTGGCCCAGAGGCCCCTCTACTTCCCAGCACTAGGAGAGGAGCAGGTTTTAGCCTGTCACCTACCACCCCACCTCTGTCTCCTGGGGAAGCCTTACCTGTGTCTTATTCCCCTGTGGGACCTCAGGCCTCCCTGCACACTGCTGCATGCTCTCAGTCCTGCCAATCAGGCTGCACTCCTAGCTACTGTGCAGGGCTGGGCCTGCATTCGGTCCTGGCTGCACTCCAGAGCTGCCTGTTCCTGGGCCTGGCCAAGCCCAGGACATGAGCTCTGGGATGGGCTAGATGCCGGTACTCCGCAGAGGCCTGACCATTCCCGTGAGCAGCACCCCCAGCACTATGGCTGACACGGACCTTGATTCTAAGCCTCTCCCGCCTCGGCCTTTGATCCCCTGGGCTCATGGTGTTCAAACCCCAGGTGTGGGCACTTGGCATCCAAAGGGACATGGAGTAAGCTCGCAGCAAGCCTTGCCCTCTAGGCCTGGGGCTGGTGGTCTTCAGGCTGGCCCTAAGACAGGCTGAGACACTCGGGTCGGCCATGGACGCTGCAGTTCTGGGGGCTTCCTGGAGGAAGTGGGCACCGGGCCGAGTGAGCTGGAGGAGCCACCTGCCCACAGGTGTGGCTACAGAGTGCCCGAAGGAGGTCAGTGTGGCCCTGCCCCTGCCAAAGCCGAAAGAAAGGCGTCTTTCAGTTCTGTTGGGGAATTATCAAATGAACACAACCCGGACCCATCTTAACTAGGGTGCAGTTAATCACCGCGTTGATTACGGAGTCACTATCGATTTTCATGGTGAGCAAATGCTTTTGAGTTTATAACGCCTGTTATCTTTTGGCTAATAGAAGCAGTGCTGTGAGCCGAGCCGAAGTTCATCGTTTGTCTGGGCTGTTGGGGGCTCCGGCATTGTCCCAGCCTCCTTAAGTCTTGCACACAGGTGTGTCATGCCAGGCTCGCCTCCCACACACAGACATTGCTCTTTCGCTTGCAAAAAAGCAAGCATCAAAGCTTGTCAAACATCCAGAATGAGAGTGCTTGGATTTTTTTCCTTTGGGTCAAGTTAAACTTTCCTCTTACGGCTCTCAGGGAAATACAGCTCAGGTTTACTAATGGCTGGTGTACTAGCAGCAGCTTTAGGGACTGATTTCTCAGCTGGTCACAGTCACGGCGAAAGATGCCGCAGGGGTCCTGAGCCCGGGAGCAGCACCGAGCCCTGAGCAGGTGCACAGGGCAAGAAAAGCAGGAGCAGGAGCCTATCATAGACTCCTCTGCCTTTGTTCACCTTTAAATGCAGCGAACAGGTACAGTCTCCTGCAGCGGCTTCCCCTCCATTGTCAAATATTAAGATAAACAGATGTCACTTTTGAGAATATGAAATATAATGGAAAATCCATGGCTGCAATTGAGGGGTTTCTCTTCCAAGGAAGCTATTGTGTCAGGTAAAGAGGTGGTCATATATCAGCCACTCTGCCCCTCAAATAGATAATCAATTTCCCAGAAAGCATCAATAATCAGAGTGGACATTTATTGCCCCTTGGATGGTTTATCTCTGGGGCTGGGGATAGTAGGGCCATGATGAATACCAAATCTGCCAGGGAACACAATTAAATGCTGCTAAGATAAAGGATTTTATATCGTGCACCTAAAAAGCAATCAAATTCATAATTGAACTCCATTGCATGAAATTGGCCAGAAATAAATATCCTACCCAACAGCACAGAACTGCAGTGCCCGAGCTCCAGGCCAGGTGTCGGAGTTGCCAGTACCCCATTGGCTGATGCCTCAGGCAGAGTCCGGCGGCAGGTGTGGGTCCATCCTGTCCTGCTGCCCTTCTGTGCCAGCTGTGGCTGCAGCTTCCTGTTTTCCTCACCAGGAGCAGGGAAACGCGTTCCTGTTGGAATTGCCTCGCACTTGGGCTGGATCGTGTGTTTGCCTGGCCACCTACCTGCATCCCAGCCATTCCGAGAGGGGGCAGTGAAGTGCTGGGCATCCATGCTGGTTGCCATCTACTCTCCAGTTGACCCTGGCTGGTCCAGTGCTGAGCTCTGGAGACTGCAAGGTCCTGGCTCAGAGACCCTTGCTTGAGAGAAGTTGCTGCTTCCTGTTGGATGTGCATCTTGGGGACCTTGAGAGACACAGGGACAGACTCCTCTCTGGGGACAAGAGGCCACACATGCCGCCCAGGCATCGCCTGTTTCCTGGATTGGGCTGGGACATCCAGGTCTTGCTGGACATTTGAACTTGATTTTCAAAAGAACCTGGAGAACACTGGAGTTGAGGTCATGTACACTTGGCAGAGTGTGACTTTTAGTTTGGAAGGGAGAAAAGAAGCATAAAGGGCATTTTGGATACAAAATACCTCTTTAAAACAGCATTTTGATGAGTTAAGTATAAATAAATCAGAAACACACGGATTTCATTTCCTTTAAAATACCCGCGGGCTCAAACACTAGCAGGAAAAGCGCCTGGCAAACGGCAGTTTGGGATTTTGACAAACCCAAATATTTTGGAGAGCTTTCTGGGCTGTTTGCACCCGGGTCTCCTCTCACTCTGCCTTTCATGAGCGCCAGGGTGGATGGGTCCCTGGCTGCCTCCAAGAGACAGGTCCAGTGTTAGGGAGCGTGGGCACCCGCTTCCTGCCTGCTGGGCGCCCATTTTCACAGATTACCCAGATGCACTGTGTGTGTGTATGTGTGTGTGTGTGTGCATTAGCACACAAATGCGTGGGCCACACACATGTGGTGCAAGAGGGAAGCAAAAGCAACACAGCTAAGAGACGAGGCTTTGCAACTTTAAGAAGTCTGACCGTAACTTAGTACAGAACAGAAATGCACACGTGCGCGGACCCTCTTTGGAGGGCTGGAGGAAGGCTCTGTCTGCAGCCAGCTAGAGACGAAGTGAGTGGTGTCCGCTTGACAACCAGCATCTGGGCTCCAACGGGGGTGCGGCTCCGCCCAGAAGTATAGGCTCATGGGATGCAGCTCCTGGAGAGGCAGCAGTAGGCCACCGTGCGGCACAGAGCAAGGGCCACGGGGTGGCAGGGCGTCCTCTTCCCTCTGTGCAGACTGCTGCATTGGGGGCAGCTGACTCGCCTGTGTCTGCGGCCAGGTGATGGCCACGGTGAACCCGATGCTTGAGTGGCTTCTCTTGGGACAGGGCATATGGATGAGGAGGGCAGGAAAGCTGGACCATGACCGGCAGACAGGTGATCCCACTGGGTAGAAGACAGCCCCTCCGCTTATGCTCCAGTGCCAACAGGTAAGGCCCAGAGCAGCTGCCCTGGAAACAGGCCACTTCCTTCCTGTCCAGAATGAGCTCTGCCAAGGAGCGCAGGGAGCTGCTCAGGCCCACAGAGCTTGCTCTGCAGTTTTGCAAACTAAGAACATTGTTGGCCCCTGCAGGGAAGGCAGAGGGGCATCGGGAAGGTGAACGGCACCTCCAGCGCTGGCTTTCGGGGTGAGCGCCCTGAGCCCACCGTGCAGACGGCATCTCAGTGCCATTCTTTATGTGGTTCATGTTTTGGGGCGAGCTGCAGAACGCACCGGCATCCTGGAACTCTCCGTGGCAACCCGCAGCCGGCTCCCTTATCGCAGCGTCTGGCCCCATCCGGCCGTCTCTGTGTCTCCGGGCCGTAACTGCTCGCTCAGAGACATAAACAGAAAGGCCGTTTGGCAGGGGCGGCCCTGGGGCATCTTTCCCCCACAATGTTCCTTTTGGCATCTGATTAGAAAAAAAAGCTTGCAATCAATACTCAAAGTTGGATTTTGAGATTTTCTGCAGAATTGGGCTTGGAGCATTTAATAACAAGGTTCCTTACTGTACTCAGTCTCTAAATTTATAATGAAAATAAATATTTCCCCTTCCTGATGGGCCAGGCCATGCCAACTGCGGAGAGGAGTTTGGATGTCAGAGGAAGCAATTGGATTCGCTCAAGCGCCACAAACATAAACCCCCGTGCGATTTAGCAAGACCAGGTCCCTGCAAGGGGACCCCAGGGAACGTGAACGTTCCAGGCTAATCTGCGACCACTTCTCCTAATTGTACAGTGTGACGCGCTAATCAGCATCCAATGCCTTTTCTCTTTAAGACCAAGACAGAACAAAGCCTCAAATTACTAATTACACAAATACAGTGTCTTTTGCTAATTGGATTGGTTAATGTTAGTTCATAAAGCTCTTTAAGGATAGGCAGTGTGGTATGAAAGAGGCAATTCATACGTTTAATAACAGGCTAATAACTGTCAGCAATGAATAATCAGCCGTTGTCGTGCGCGTGGAGCCGCGTGCGGTCTTTCCAGCTCCCTGGACGTCTGTTACAAATTAATGTCTTCGCAGGAGCCAGCTGCCGCCCGGGCCCCTCACCTCACGCCTCGCGTCCCTACCTAGCCTCTTGCCGGCGAGCTGCGGGGCCGGTGGCCGAGCTGGGAGCTCAGCCTCGGAGGAGACTCGGAGCCCTGTTATTTCCGTTATTTATGAAGGGCGGTTGGCCAGGCGATCAGGGCCAGCCGCCGAGCTCCGCATCCCTGTCCTGAGGCCAGAGCCTTTGCTGTTTTACTCAGTGACCCCGGGCGAGCACCCTGACCTTCACAGGCCTCAGTCAACTCAGCTGGAAAATTGGGTAAAAAGATGGTGGTGTCTCTCGGGCACGGCGCTGCTGAGCAAAGATGCTTGCGGGCGCAGAGTTGTGACAGCCCAGAGTGCAGGCGGTGACCAAGGCCGGGGTCCACTGGTCTAGAGTGGCCAGTGCCAAAAGGACTTCGGACTCCCCGGGCCAAACTGAGGCCCTGGGACCTGGCTCGGGGAGACTCAGACTGAGTTCCCTGACCACTGGTCTCCGTCACCAGTCCTTCGCACTTGGCCTCATCACTCTGGATCATCTGAAAACACGGGGAGGAAACCACCAGCAGCCCCTGGGATGGTCGTCTTGGGAGCAGCTGTTTTTTCTGAGCCACCGTGGCCTGAGAAGGAGCATAACCTCTGGAGGGCAGGAACTAGCCGTGCCAGAGGGTCCCTTCCTGCCTGTCATCAATAAGCAGGACCAACTGTGACCATACCCAAGACTGGGCTTCCAGATGTGGGCTCCATGCTGCCCCCCGAGGCCTGCTGTCTCCCCAAGTAACTGCTTGTCCCTTAAGAGAAACTGAGATCCCTAGGACAAGAGCCTTGTCCATGTGTCCCTGTCAGCCGGAGACTCCAGTTCCATCTTCCAGGGCCACGGTTCTAGAGCCGCCGGGAGGATCTGTCCAGAGTGCACCTCCGGTCCACGGAGAAAGGCGCAGAACAAGCGGACGAATAGATGTTGGCTTTTGATAAACAAATGGACCTGGGAGTGAGTCTGAGAGAGGACCTGAAGGTTTTCTGTTTTAATTCTCACAAACGAATCTGCAGCTCCCAGGCAGCACCGGGGTGGGGGCCCTGGGGGAGACTGTCCTTGGCTCGTGATGGCTTGACTGCAAGTTTTTGAGTTCGTGGAGACATGTAGCATGGTGCCTGCAGGAGAAACCATCCCGACTCTCATCTTCCTGTCCGATCCTGCAGAGCTCCTAGGAAGCTCTCGGCCACCTTCTCCCAAGTTGTTGGCTCTGTCTCTGCACAGAACACACTGGGCCTTCACCCCTCCAGCACCCTTTCCAGACACGCACATGGTTCCCAGCTAGGCCCACCTCGGCTCTTTTCGATCTTTGGGAACACTGAATAAATTACGCTGTCAAACAAACCCTCCCGGTGCCAACAGCAGAGTCTTGGAAGACCAGCTCAGTCCAGGAGCGTCTCTGCAGCCCTGAGAGATGAGTCTGCCTGCCTGCTGCTGAGGCCACGTGCGTAGAGGAGCCTCCACCTGCCGCAGGTGCGTAACCTCCTGAGATATGGTGACAGTGACACTTCAGACCTGTCAGGGTGCTGGGCAGGCCTGGAGCTTAGAGCCCCAGAGAGACACTGTGATGTCCTCCCGTGGCCGTCACTGGCCACGCGTGGGCTGTGGGACAGGCTCCCCACCAGTGCCCATGCCCGAGCCCACAGACTGGTCCAGATGCTGGCCCTTCCTGTGCCGCCCATACCCGGGCAGCTCATCCTTCCCTGGACCTCGCCCCCTCCAGCACTCAGGGGGGTCACATCCTTCTCAGTCCCTCCACGGGTAGCTGGTAACCTTGTCATGTTAGCTAACAGCCACACACTGTCATGAGCATCCATCCGCCCTGCTTCTCCTCAGGTCTTCTGAGCCTCAGTCTCTGCTGCAGGCTGGATAGCAGGCCAGAGCCGATTCCCACCACCACCTCTGGGTCTGGGAAGCAGTGGTCTGCTCTGACCTCCAGCAGGCGCAGCTGAGTGGGGGCAGCATGGGAGGATCTCTTGCTATTTAGGGGCCTAAAAGAGAAAGGGCATCAGCAGGGCGTTCGTGAAGCTCTGGAGGGCCGGGTGCTGCCGCTGGGCTTTCCGACTCTGGCAAGAAGAGGGAAGATGATGCTGAACCAAACCAAACGGCTCCCTGCAGCTTTAGGGGTTCCTGGACACCCACAGGGTCATTGTGTAGCAAAGTCTTTACAGGATGCTTTTGGGAACCCAGCAAAGACCTCAAGAGACAGACCAACCCTACTGACCACTCGCTGCTGCACCCTGACAAGCCAGGTTGCTTTCCAAAAAGGGGGACAAAGGGACCCATCAGAAGGACGCTTGGGATCCTCCTCCCCACCAGGACCTCCCAGGAGAGCACCTAGGGCTGGTGTGGCGAGAGTTCTCCACCATCTGTGTCCCCTGGGCTAGAAGATCCAGTAGCACTGGCCTCTCAGCCACTGGCCTGCTCTGGGGAGGGGTCCTCCAGAGGGCCCAGAGGAGGCCCAGAAAGTGCCGCTGTTCCAGGCCAAAGTTCCAGCGAGTGTCCTGAGATTTCATCTGTGAGAATTCTGCGTGCTTCTCCTGCTTGGAAAACAAACAGGCAAGAAAGGAGAAAAATGAGCAGCCCGTCTCCTACTGCTTCCACTTTCACACCGTCCTCTCCAGAGGCTGAGCTGAGAAAACGCGCCTGGCCTGGCCCAGCAGCTGTGGCTGGATCAGGTGTTCCGCGCCTACGCCCACGGTCTGCTGCCGCCCTGCTCACAGCCTCCCCGTCCCACTGCCCGGTGGGCACCATGCCGTGGCCATGGGCCCACAGGATCTGAAGCCAGGACCTTGTGGTGTTTCATCTCTGCCATTTGGTGTCGGCTGTGGCGAGGACACGAGTACCTAGGGACGAAAGAGACAACGCACCCCCATGAACCCCTTGTTCTGGCAGATGGGCGGTGGAAACTGTCTGTACCCTCTGAAATGGGAAAGCCACGCTTAGCTTGAAGGCTGGACCCATGCTGCCCACCACGGAACTGCTTCTAAGAAATGAAACTCAGTTCTCTGAAGCACAAGGTCACCTCTCTGGTCCTCTCCCCAGAAGGTTGCCCCAGCCCTTGGTAGGCACAGATTGGGGGCTGAGACCCTGGGGCTTGGCACTTTCTAATTTGCATGTGACCCAGCTGGCGTCCCCTTGAGATCTATGAGCCTTTATTCACTTAGGGTTATTAAAGATCCCCTCAACAAACAAGTTATCAATAAGCGGGGTCAGGCTGGAGTGCATGCGTCAGATTCTGTCAATACCAAGGTTATTTCTATGACTAAAAGCGTTGAGAGTGAAAGATAAATGTTCACACAGGACCCGGAAGCAGCTTTGATTTATCCCCTCCCCCAGGGAAAGCAAAGTCCCCTTGGTGACAGCAAGGTACAGAGGACTCCAAGTGGCACCACCAGCAGCCACGTCCTTTCAGATGGGGACTGGGCAGCAGCCACTGGGTCCCTGGGACCTCATGCATGGGAGGATAGCAGAGTTATTAGGGGTAGGAACAGTGAAAGGGGGTCCTGGGAGGACACAGGTCCAGGCTTGAGGGGGGACAGCTGCCTCTGGGGTTGGAGCCGACAGAGCCCAGTGTGGGTTTAAGCAACTGGGCCCAGGAGGAGTGGGGGAGGCCACGGTGGCCAAGTGTGGCTGACAAGGTTTGTGCCGAGGCAGAGCAGGGTAGGGAGTGAAGCTCTGGCCCAGCGGCACCATGACGACTCTCCCGCCACCTCAATCCCCTCTGCAGCTGAGTCCTTCACACCTCTCCTTTAACGGCCGTGTGCCACGCTGGCCTGGCCCTGGGTCGGGGGTGAAGCCCTTGAGGCTCACCCGGTTACTCAGTGTCCTGCATTTAGTGCTTTGCTAAGAAGGCAGCTCTTGTGTCATGCTTCCCTATCACAAAATACTGATGAACTTTCAGCGAGGACAGAGGTGGACAGTCCAGGCAGAGCTCGTGGGTTGGTTCAGCAAACCCACAGTTTGCCGACACTAAACAGCGAGAGTTTGTGGCTTTCAGTCAGACCAAGTAGACTGGCTTTGCAAGGAAGAGCCCCTGTGACATCCCCAAGGCCACGCTCTGCCATCCTCTTGGCCACTGGACGGGGCACTCCTCCTTCGGTCCCCAAGTTGTCCCCAAGGCTCTGTGGGCCAGGTCCAGCTCTGCTGCTTGCTATAGATTTATCCCATGTCCTGAAGGTGTGGCCAGTGCTCAGGAGCCAGCGGTGTGGGGCTGGGGTGCAGACTGGGCCTTTGGGGGTCTCCTCCCAATCTTCCTGGCAGTGGCCTTGAACCTCCTCTCAGTGGGGTAACAATAGGGGAACTCTTGGTGAGGCCTGGATAGCTCTGTGTCCTCTGCCAGCCCCAGGAGGGCTGGGGAAGCCAGTAGAGAAATAAAGGGAAGTGGAAAGAGGGGTGGGAGTCAATGAGCCCAGGCCACCTTCACCAACACCCGTTCCCAGCACAGGAGTGGCCACAGGTCCCCTGCATCAGACCAGAGCTGGACCAGAGCCCTCACCTACCCCAGCCCTGGCCACAGGTCTGATGCCACCCAAGGGCCTCTGCACTGCGCCTTTCTCTCTCTCTCTCTCCCTCTCCCTCTCTCTCTCTCTCTCTCTCTCTCTCTCTCTCTCTCTCTCTCTCTCCTGGCTTCCTGTCCAGTCCCCAGAGCCAGCGGCCAGAGGGTCTGGAACTCTTGAGCATGGCCACTTCCAGCACTAAAAGTGATGGCTTGTCATGAGTCATCAATCAAGAGTGCCACATGTCGCTAGTTCTTATGATCTACATAAATTACCTCTAGGACATTGACCTTCCAGGAGCAGGGGAGGCAGGTGTCCACGGAGATCCAGGCCAGAAGCTGGACCCCACCTCTTCAGGGACAGGGCCTGCAGAGGCTCCCCGACCCCAGCCCGCAGCTGGCAGATAGAGGGCTCCAGGTCTAGCCCCAAACCATGACTTTCTCCCACCATCCCGCCAGGTCGGCACCTTCCAAGGGGTCCCCCACGTGGGTCACCTCCATCAGCAAGTTCTCTTGGTGATCTCAAGCCCAGGGACCCAGGACTGGAGATGTGGGGTCCACTGTGGGACCCTCAGCCCCCAGGTGGAGCCAGCCGCCCTGCACTGAGCCCCGCAGCTGCCCCGTGTGTGGGAAGGAGCTGTGCACTGTGCTCCTTCTTCGTGGAGATGCACAGGCAGGAGTTAGAGGCAGGGCGGGGGCCAAGGTCATGGCAAGGTCACTGTGTCTGCTTGTCTCCTACGGCCCCAAGAGCAGAAGGGGGCTCCAGAGAGGCCTGGGTAGCCCAGCTGCCCAGCTGTGGGGAGGGAATGAGCTAGGACCCACCAGAGGGCTCCTGGCAGCTGCTACCCAGGGGACCTCGGTGACTTCCGGGTCCGGGAGGGTGAACTCCCGGAGGCTCCAGTGCTCGCGCGTCTGTGCTGAGGGGAGTGCAGGGAGAGGGGCTGATGGAGGGGGGCAGCAGCTGGAAGGACTGGGTCTTTGTTTTTCTGGGTCTTTTCTCAGGGAGATGCAGTGTTGCCATGGGAACTGCTCTGGTAGATGCCAGGTGACCTGGGGTCAGAGCCCAGGGCTGGTCCACACTTTGCCACTTCTGCCTCCCTGCCTGCCCTGCCTCTGGGGCCCTGCCTTGATGCTTGCACAGCCCACAACCTCAGCCCAAGTCCTGGGTTGGTCCCTGATGGGGAAGAGGCTGTTGTGTCTCTCTCAGCCCCGTTCTCTGTAGGGGGGTTCACCAGAGCCCGTGGACTCACTGTGAGCTTTAAATGTGAGTGAAGTCCCTGTGGGGTGCAGGGCACACACTAGCCTCCGTCTCCTATTTCAGTCTGTTGGGGTCCTCTTGTCCCTTGGCCAGCTTCCTTCTCTGTCCCCAGCAGAGCTGGACAGGTCCCAGAAGAGTGAGGGGAACCCACCCTGGCACACACCAAGCCCTGGTACACAGGGAGGTCAGCCAGCCCTTGCAGCAGACCCGAAGCTGGAATCCCTCAGGCCACCATCCTTGCCTGTGGCCCCCACGCCTCCTCTGCCCCACACCCCACCATCCATCTGTCATGCCGCAGTGGTATCCATCTGTATCCACCCTCTACCTGACCTAGGGCTCTTCAAACTGGGGTGCTCCTCCATCTTCCAGGCATTGGCCTTTGCTCCAGTTCCCATTCTGTGCCCTGTGGGCCTGGTTCCTCTGCCCCCTCACCCCTACTCACTGTCCGCCAGCCCCTCCAGAGGTTTCCAGCCACAGTTGGTGGCCCTCCCTCCCTCCCCTTGCATTCATTGTCCTATGGAAGTACGTGTGTGTGTGCACATGTGTGTGCATGCATGTGCAAGTGTGTGCCTGCATGCACGCGTGTAAACGCTATCTTCACCCCAAAGTCACAGACACTGAACCAGTGTTTCCAAGGTGACTTTCACGGGCAGTGTAGACAGAAGGTGCTTAGTGGGTGCTCAAAGAAGAGGATACAAAAGGCTGGGGACCCGGGAGAGATGGGTGCTTGTGACTCGGAGATGCCGCGGCCCCTCTGTGGCGGGAAGCCGCTGGCCTTGGCCTGGCTCCACGGAAGGAAGGGTGTCTCGGCTGAGGGGCCACGCTTGTGTTGGAGCTGCCAGCGAACAGACTGTTCTTGGAATGGCCGAGGGCGGCAAGCCGTGGCCAGGTTCTGGTCTGCAGGGCCAGCGGGGCAAGGCAGGTCCGTGTGGGGCCCATCATCTGCGTGCAGCTGAGGCCTGTCAGCCCCAGTCTTCTCGTGACCTGAGCCAGGCAGAGGCCTGGCCACATCCAGGTGGGCCAGGAGGAGAGGCGCCGCCCACCCACAGGGAGCAGGGCGTGGGGGGGGGCAAGGGGAGCCCCATCCACAACGATCGCCCAGAGCTGGGAGTCTCCGGTGGGTGCTCGCCCCATATCTGGCAAACCCTTGTGGGTGCTCTGTAAAGGACCCCCCAGACAGGGCGCACATCAGGGGCTGAGAACAGCCTGAGGAGGGCAGCGGAGGGCGCAGACGGGCGTGGGGTCCCTTCCGAAGCAGGATGGGGTCCTGAGCGCGTCCTGTGCCTTCCGAGCATGGCACTCGACTGTGTAAATATTTTTGTTAGGAGCGGGAGAGAGCCTCCATTCATCGGCTGCTCATACTTGAAAGAACTGAGAAGTATCTGTTTAGGCATAAAAGCTAAAAACAGTGTCCACAGCTCCTTTAAAAAATCATTTCTGCAGCTCAAACACAGCCAAGCTGCTTTTTTTAATGCAAAAAATAAATAAATATGACCCCACTCTCAGTTGAGAGCTCAAGGGTTTGTGTCAACATGGCTAGGGCCTTTGCTCGGGAGCCAGAGCCGGCCCAGTGACTCAATGCCTTTGCCGGTGCTCCCGCGCTGCCCGTGGCTGCCACCCAGCTCGCCCGGGCAGCGCCATGGCACAGGGAGCCCTCTCCCAGCCTGTCCTGGGCAGCCTCAGGTGCAGGTCCCAGGCCTGGAGCTCCTTGCTGCCCCTGTGTCCACCCAGCGGGCTGTCTGTCTGTCTGAGGGCCGAACTTAGTGTGAAAGGCCAGACTGGAGTGTGGCCTGAACTCGGCAGCACCCCGACCTTCACCCTGTGCTTCAGCTTCCCCAGCCTCCTGTCTGTAGGGCGTGGCGGCTGTCTCCTGCAGGAACAGTGTGAGAAGCAGAGGTGATCTGTTCCCCACTCTGTGTCCCAGGAGGCTGATCTGCTGCTGTCATCATTGTCCTCTCCATCTTCAATGCCACCTTTACACCAGGGGAATTGGCAGCAACCACAGGCTTTGGCTTGGATGGAAAATCAAGCCTGAAAATTGGTCTTGCAAATTCTGTCTTGCCAAGATGAGATGGCTCTGGGCACAGTGGCCTCGTGCAGTCCAAGCTTTGGTGCACAAGAGTCCTGCTTCTGGGGCCTGACACTCTAGAAGAAGGGCAGCCACATGAAGGCCACTGCACTCCGCCATCCACCGCACAGGCTCCAGCGGAAGGAGCCCTGAGGCCTCATGTTCCCTTCCCTCCTCTAATCACCTGAGAGCTAGGCCCAGAGGAGGCTGTGGAGTCGGCTTCCTGCAGGTTGTGGCTTCACACCGCAACTTTGGGTACAAACGAGGGACTTCAGAGACCGCTGAGGAAGAAATGAAGTACTAGAGAGAAGGGTTTGGCTCCAAGGCAGGAGCAGAGGCAGATAAACCAGAGGGCTCCGGGATCGTCCTGCTAGGCTGCGCTGGAGGGCACGTCACACTCTGGACTTTGTCCCCTCCCCTGGCTTTGGAGCTGCCTCCTGGCCAGGCTCGCCCCGGCTTCCTCCCGTGGGCACGTCCCCGGATCCCGGGCTTTCTCCCGCGGGCCTCAGGTTCTTTGCTACCCGATCATTTTGAAGGGAGGGAGCCTTCTGGGGTCTGTCTGTGCCACCACAGGGAACACCAGCCCCTGGGGATGTGCCAGCTCGCCAAGCTGTGAGCCGAGGCAGTGACTGCACAAGTGTGTGTCAGCTCCTCACTCGTTTCTTGGAGAACAGAGGGTATTTATTTTAAAAGTCAAAAAAGATGTTTTGACCAACCCCACTTAGCAAAATCCTGGCACTGCTACTCGAGAGAGAAGCTAAATGCCGGAGGTCAAACCTCGCATTTTTGGCTAAAATGTTTAATCAAAACACACCTAATACCTCTGCCGGGGTGCGGAGAAGTGGACAGCCCGGAGCCACTGCCAGCCGTCCCGCGCCAGTGGTGCGTGTGCCGAGGCTAAGCCAGCAAAATAAAGAAGGTTTTCAGCAGAGTAGCAGCCCAGCCAGGGAGGAAGCCAAGGCTGACGGCTCCAGGGGTGCGTCCGGCGGTTTCCACACAAGGTCAGCAGCGGGTGAGGAAGCCACGTTAATGGTATTCATACCTGCCAGGGTGGCTGTGGAGCAGGGCTGAGGTTCAGGAACACAGCTTGGCCCCAGCTGCAGGGGTGCTTCTTTCTGGAGAGCTACTATAGGCACCTTCTTGCTCTGAAGGGCGTCAGGTGGCTGAGGAAGGCTGGCTTTACACCCGTGGCTCAGCCCGGCACCGCAATGACCCTGTGAGGCCCGACGGCGCCTGCTCTCCCGAGTGTGTCCTGACCCTTGGGAACAGCACTGTTTGAAGGTCCCTCTCTGTGTCCACCCCACGATGGGTCTGAGAGTAGGTAGGAGCCATCACGCTCCACCCTACCCAGCCACACCTCAGCCTCTGACTGAGGGCAGCTGTGGTCACCTGCAGCCCAAGATCTATGGGACACAGGTGTCCCTTGGGCTGAGCATTGACACAGTCAGGAGTTGGGTGAGAAGACCCACACTATCTGCAGAGCAGCCACTCCCACTGCTGGACGCCAACTGGCTCTCAGGGACCCTCTCCTCTGCTGGACACTGACCAGTGCTCTGGGACACTTCTCCTGCGGACTTGGGAGTGGGGCTTCCTGGCTGAGCCAGGCACGGCTGGTGTGGGCCTCCTGAGTGCAGGTCACAGCATCCAAGGGAACCAGGTGCAGGAATGGCATGGCCGCTGGGGTCCTGTATCACGGAGACAGGCGGCTTCCATGTGCCCTCAGAGAAGGGCCTTACTCCTTCTGGGTCCCAGAGCAGCCTGGTCATCTTTCTCCCCAAGGCCAAGGCCTGGCTCCAACTCTTCAAGTCCTCTTGTCTGCTCCGGTTGGCCTGGCCTCAACCCACAGTAGCTGTCACCATGTACGGAGTGAGGCATATTTCAGAGAAGACTGGACCCCACTTCTGCCCTTCTGGCATCTGGCTTGGCCCCTCAGCCTGTGGGCACCCCAACCCCATCAACCATGTGAACTTAAGAAATATTCGCCTCGGTTGGGCACAGTGGCGTGGGATTTGCCTGTAGTCCAGGAGATGTATCACACTCTCCATCTCAGCGCCCTGATGCTGGGCTGCCCTTCCTGGGCCAGGACCAGGGCCGAGAGCAGACAAATGGAAGGACAGACAGGGCCTCTCCCTCTGAGGCTGACGCTACACACACGCGCTGGGCCATGCAGAGCAGCTGCGCGTGCACCAGGCTCGGTGGGGTCTCCCGAGCAGAGACTTTCCTGGGTCTCTTTCGTGGCCTTCACCTTCCTCTGGCTCGTTCTTTTTTTCACATGCTGCCACTTTCCAAACCACACTTTCAGAATCTATTAAAAGAAACGTAAAATCTCCAATTGGTTAGAATTCTCAGCGTTTAGAAACGCGACCTCTTGTTGTGACAGCTGGGCTGGCGCGCGAGCCTGCGTGCTGCCCGCGGCACCCGGGTCCTCGTACCGTGGCTGCGTGGGCATCGGCGTTGCTGGGGTGGACCCTGAGGGGAGGGGAGGAGCGCCTGCGCTGGCTGTTGTTTCTGGTGCGTTGCTCCGGCGCTGGTTTCATCCGGTTGCTCCTCTAACGGAAACAGCGTGATGCTGGACGTCTGTGAACTTATCAGTTCACTTAGTCGGGAAACCGCGCTGGGGCGGCACAGAGGCGCCCCCTCTCGAGTGCAGCGTGGTGGGTTTTACCAGGCGAGAGGCCACAGCCCTGCAGGGCTGAGCTCCGAGCCAGCGCTGGGCCGGGAGAAAAGTCCAGGAGGTGGCACTTGTTCTCATGGCCTTGTCCGTGAGCAGCACGGAGGGCCAAGCTCCCGTGCCACCCAGGGCTGCGGCTAGGTGAGAAGAGGTGCTTTGTGATTGAGGGCACGGCAGCTCCTGCCTTAGTGTGGCCGCCCTGGACGGGAGAAGATCCCTCCAACACCAGGACAGACATCCTCTTCTCAGGACCCAGGATGCTAGCGAGGAACAGGCTCCCCCACTGCTGCCTCTGAGCTGCTGGCCAAGGAGGAAGCAAGGGTGGGAGAGCAACCCTGGCCCTCTCCTGTCTCCCCCAGGTCTGCCTCCTGCACCTGGCAGGGGCTCCCCAGAGCTCTGCCTTCCGAGCCAGGCTGGGGGCACCTGGGGCAGGGACCACAAGGTCCTCCTCGACCTCCAGGCTGAACAGACAGGCAGTCATCTTTCTGGGTAACCTGCTGGGTTGCTGGGGACTCTGGTGGCATGAGAGCAGACTTCCCTCCCGTGTCCTTGTGTTTTGCCCCATCGGTCCCCACTAGTTACTAAAGGGCCAAATGAGTGACCCAGCAAGGGCCCAGGATATCATTTCTAGGGGGCACACCCTGGGACTCTCAAGAGTCCTCTGACATGGGGGCGCCTCTGCCGGAATAAGGGGCGGGCTCCCAGTTAACACCAGCCACAGAGAAGTTGTGGGTCTCCCCTTGCTACTGAGAGGACTTCTGATCTGCCTCTGCATCCATAACCCCCGCAGCTCGAGTAGGAACCTGTCACAAACTAACAGCCCCTTTCACAATTGTCTTGCAGCCAATGCTGACGGATACGGAGGTGTCGTCCCAGGAAGGCTGCATCAAGAAGGTAGGCGACCTCCTGCGGGGGCCCCTGGGGCCACTCTTGTCTCTGGTTGGGTGACCTTGCCATTGCCGTCGTCCGTGAGTTGCGAAGGGTGTCGCTTTCGTGCTGTCAGCGGTCTGGGAGCACGGTGCTCTCCGTGAACGGTGATCCAGGAGTTAGGAGGGTGCTTATTGTCACTGTGTAAGCCGGTGAGGTCACTCCACAGGGCACCCCAAGGCTTAAGAGCAGAGAAGAGCCCTGTACCTCTGGGAATGCTTTAGGCCACGCACGCACATGGAAACTAAATAAACACAGGCTGTGTTTATTTAACTATCTTCACTGGATGCCCGTGAAAGGGTGGGGAGAAGCAGCGGGCCGCAGATTCAGCAGAGCCTCTTGCTGTGCTCAGAGCTCCCAAAGAGGGCTCCAGCGCTGCTGCAAATAAGCAGCCCATTAGGGAAAGAAAAGCGTCAGCGGCGTTCTCTGCTACTCTGCAGACTGATGACAGGTAGTATCTGGTTGGCAAACACAGGATCTGAGATCCTGAGAAAGAGGACGGCAGAGAGAGGCACACACGGCCCTAGAAAGCGTGTGCAGGCCTTGCACACCTGTGCTTGCACACCTGTGCGTGCACACTCCGAGCAGACCTTGGAAGAGGGCCTGATCCTCACATCACCTCCCAAACCCTGCAGCTCTCACAGGCGGAGCTCGGAGTGTGCACCACCTGTGTGCGTGCAGCTACCTGGTGCTCAGGGTGCTGGTAAAATTAAACTAGCAGCCCATCCCGAGCATGTCTATTCCCAAGCAAGATAAAACGCAGAGGCCCCCACCCCACCCCACCAGGCAGCGCTAGGAGCTCAGCACAGGCTTCAGAGGAGGCTGAGTCAGGCCGAAGTGATCCAGCGGTTTCTGCAATGCAGAATCTGTGCCTGGGAACCTGCAGTCCGAGTAAACAGAAAAGCCCAGCCTCACACCCTCTGCCCAGGCCCAATCAGTGCTGACTTGTACAAGCACTTCTGCTCTGCCCCGCTTGTCCCGTCATCACAGGCTGCCTGGCCTCGGAGGGGGCCGCAGGGGACAAGAACTCAGTCCTCGCTGCCAGAGGGACCTGGGCCCCTCTTTTCTTCAAGTGACTGCACCATGGCTCGAATTCCCACAGTGTTCTTTCCCTCTCTCTCTGCTTTCCCGCCTCTGAACGCGTTGGAATTTTCTCTGTGGGTATAAGACAGCAAGAGACAGGAAGCAGTATTTCTGTTTCCCAAAGAACTGTGTTTCGGCTTCCCCGGGGAAAGCGGTCTGTAGCCCGAGACACCAATCCTACGCCTTGTAGAAGGGGAGACCTTGGCTTTCCCGCCGCACACTGGCAGCTGGGCAGGGCGACATTCAGAGCCAGGCTTGCTGTTTCTCCTGGATGTGTCTTGGAGGTGGCTGGGTGGGATTCTCAGGGGAGAGAGAGGCCAGGTGGGCACCGGGGCTGTCAGCTTGGGTGCGAAGGTCAAGGTAGGAGGTCAGAGGTCAAGTCTGAAGTGAAAGGATTGAGGCAAGGCAAGCGCTTGCCACTTCTGAACCTGAATATGACAGGACAAAAGTGACAGTGGTTACTGTCCCCACTGCTCCTCTTCATCTGTAAATGGTGGGCACACAAGGTCTTTTGTCCTGTGGTCCGAGGTCACCTTGGGAACTCACGGCATGGACATGGGGTGCCTCGCCCCCAGGCACACACTCTCGGCTCCCAAATGGGGTGTGTGCAGGAGGGCGTCTTCACCTAATGTAGATTGGGGTGGCATGGAACAGACCTGGCCTCCTGGAGGTGGGAGCAAGAGGCGGGCAGTGTCAGGTTCTGGGGCCAGAGAGGACCAGGCAGCAGGCCTGACCAAGCAGCCTACGACTCCTCCCAGCCTCTCTCAACACTGCCCCGGGCTGGGGAAGCTGGGGGTCCAGGGTCCTCACCCCTGCTCTCTACACGGTACACCATGGGCCCCGGAACCCCACCATCTCAGGCTCCAGCTGAGCTGGTAGCAGCAGCGTTTGGGACACTGGTGTCAGCCCAGGTCCCCTGACAGTATGATCAGAACCTAAAGCTGCTGCTCAGGTCAGGACCCATCCAGGGAAGCCAGACTCTGGGAGAGAGGCAGGGGACCTGACCGAGGAGATTCAGTTCAAGGTTAAAGAGGTCACACGTCAGGACCAGGGACAAGGCGGCCTGGGCTCCTTTCCTCTAGGCAGGCAGGGCCTGTCCCGTGCATAGGTGCTGGCTTAGCACTGTAGGCGACCCGGTGAACAACTAGCAGCCATCTCCTCCTTGACTCCTCACGCACGCGCTCCTGTGCTGCCTCAGGATGAATTTAGTGACTTCCTGGTGAGTTGGTTTTATGGTTGGGGCACCCAAAGATGGGCATGGCTTGCATTAAAAATATGATGGGGAAGCTTGGGGGCTGGGAAGCCTTGGTTGTGACCTTGGATTGTTGGCATCTCGGCTTCCGCTGGTCCACCCTGGGGAGGACTCTGCCCCCTGTCTGCTGTCTGCCTTTTGAAATGTAACAGTTCATGCTACCAGGGGCTTCATACTGGGACAGGAACAGTGGTGACATGCTCCAGGAAGTCACTGTTAGCAATTTTGTAAGTCTCAGAGAGCAGTTTGTGGAGCGCAGGCCCAGGGAGACTGGCTCAGGCCTCTCAGCAGCCTGGGATCTGAACCCCAGACTCCAGAGGACCTGTGATGGGGGCGGGGCCTGCGCCCAGGGGCGGGGCCTCCGTCTGAGCGACAGCGGCCGCAGCCTGTCAAACATGCCTGCAAGACCCCGCCCTAAAAGGGGCGGGGATTCCGCGTGCCCACCCTTCCCGTGCCCTTTTGTTCCCTCCCATTCCCTCAATCTTCCAGGGAGGGTCCGGGGCTCCGGCTCATTCCTGGCCCGAGCCCCCCAGCTTCCGCCCGGTTCCCCGCGGCCCCGCGTGCGCCCAGGGCGCGTGGCGCACGTCCCCAAAATTCCCTCTGCGCGCCGGTCATGTGCCGCTGGGCCGGACCTCTGCGCCTGCCCCTGGCCGCCCCTCTATTGAGGCTCTGTTTACCTAGGGGGAAGCCCGGGGTCCTGGAGAGCAAACATCTGCGGGAGATAATCGAGCCTGCCGTCCATCCATCACCCCGGCTCCCTGGAGAGCGCGCCGGGCCTGTAATAAAAAGGCCGGGCGAGGAGGCTTTGGGGACAAATAAAGAGCCGTGTTAAGGGCTCGCTCGCGGAAAATGGATGGAAGACATTATTAAGGCTCAATGGCCGTCTTATCAAAATCCAATAGGATAGACATTTGGCAAAAGGCTTAAATTTATTCTTTGGCTTTCTGGAGGGCTTGAATTTATCCGTTAACAAGAGTGTAGTCCGCCGGGGAGATGCTATCCGCTGAAGGAATTTTGATTCAATCTCTTTGGTGATATGAAAAGGGGAAACACGGCCCCATGGCCTCTGCCTTTGTCCTACTTTATCTTGTTTTCTTTCACGGACTTTAAAAGGAAGGACGTGTTAATACAGTGCGACTGGGGGGAGTGCTAACAAAAGGAAGTGCCCTTTCTCTTTGTATTTTTATTTTCTCCCTTTCTTGACTCCTCCACCAAATAAATCGGGAATTTGCCCCTCAGGCGGAGGACTGAGACCTAGAGGAGAGGTCCCTCTTGCGAAGCCCTCAGGGCAGAGGCGGGAGGCCCCAAAGGAGTTGAAAATAAATTGAGCTAAGAGTCCCACTCTGGAAGAGAGGACTCCATGAGTTCATAAATCTCTCCCCATTTTTATTACACACAAAATGCTACAGGTCATAAAAGTCATCGGATAGCCCCGCCTTGCGTTGTCCAAGTGGAGTGATTGATTGATAATTATGATAATTTGTGAAATGATTATGTGGATGTTAGACCCTCGGCCTGCCCCACTGGGCTGTTGTGTGGCCGGGCGAGATGCCTCTGGTAACGGGAAGCTCAGAGGGCTCCTGGGTCCCTCCCAGGGGACCCGGAGCTAATGAAGGATGACTGCAGAGCCAGGGCTAAGAGCTCAGTGTGCTCCAGGGAGTGGGAGCAGACACAGACGGGCCACTGCCAAGTGTCCTTTGTGCAGCAATTACTCAGAGGCCACACACCCTGAGGCCTGGACAGGCCACGTCCTATGGCGGCAGGGGCTTGGCCCTTGGCGGGGCTATAGCTCTGTGCAGCGCTGCATACCCAGGCATTGGCCCTGGGTCTCTCTGCTGATGGTTTATTTTGTTTGTGTTGTTTCCTCCTGGGGGAAGCAGAGGTATTTTCGTGTGGCTGGAGGGCAAGGGAAAGCAACGCAGAGGACTGGGAGGAGGGGCATTTGACATGGAGCACTGTGCCTCTGAGGGGAGCTTGTGAAATCCCTATCCTGGTTGCCCCTGCCAGCCTGCCCACTACACTGAGTACCCACAGTGCACGGTAACTAAACTGCCATTTCCCTACGCCGCTCTTTATTACCAGGGGGGAGAAAAAAAATCACACCATGGTCCCTAACCTAAGAAATTAATTTGCATGTGGGATCAGTTATGTCTTTATGAAATCAAAGTGTGTTTAGCTGCCCCGAGACAGCCCCGAGTTGATTTTGATAATCTCAGGCTGAATGGACTCGCCCCCTCGCAGTAAGCCGGGCACAAAAGCCTGGACAGGGGCTGAAAGCCCTTCGACGACATGTCTCTCTTTCCATTGTTCGGGGGTTGCTGATAAAAGAACCGGGAGTCCATTAATTCAGTGAATGAACATATAGTAAAGTCAGTCCCCTCTTGAGAACAATAATGTTGAGGTCAGCTCTGGTTGCCATGGAAACTAAGTACTCCTAAGAAGTTTGCATCCTTGATTTTGCTGAATCAAAGGCCGCAAAGCAGAGAGGTGTAACGTGGCCAAGACAGCAGAAAGTCGGGCGGGCACCACCTCCCAGGCTCCCTTCCAGAGGCTGCGTGAGCCGGTGGCCCTGGGGACCCTCCCCTCACCCCTGGTGAGGGGCAGCCTGGTTGTGTCTGGCTCCTCCTCCCACCCTTCTCCACCGCCGGGGATGGAGGACCCCTTGTCGCAGTGGCTGTCATCCTCACTCATCCTGAACAGTGGCTCCCAGGCTCCACGCAGGGGCAAAAATCAGGCGCAGGGAGGGGCCCTCGTGGAAGCTCTGGTGGCCTCTCCAGAGGCCCCAGGCCCCCCGATGGACTCTGACCTCCCGCCTGGAAGCACCTGAACTTGCCTCCTGGGGCGGGGCATGCACTGTGGCCCCTTCACAAGCTGATAAGGGTGACTAATGACTGGTAGCCTGGTGGGGTGAGTTATGGGCTGCCCTGGGCTGGGTGAGGACTTTATAAATGTAACCCCTGCTGCCTCCCATCTTCTGAATTGAGTCGGTGCAGCCCACCCGCACCCCACCCCCACCTTAAATCAGTTTAAACCATCAGATTAGGCCAGGAGAGGCGCAGTTAATTAATTTCCTGCACAGTAATTTATTACCTGCTGCTGTTGGTGTTGTCTCCAGGGCCCTGCACAGCGGACAGCGGGAGGCCAGGCCTTCACTCTGCTGCAGAGGCCTGGAGGGACAGGAGCTCAGGCAGGCCAGAGGGACATCTTTCTCCCGTCTCTTTCTGTGAGAAGCAGAGAAGTACAGCTTCCTCCACACCCAGAGGTCCTGTGTGAAAGCTGGAAATGCCTCAGGGTGCAGCCAGGGAAGAGGCTGGGGAGGGGCGCACTCCCTGGGGGGCTCTTGGCTCCCAAGAGCAGGTGGCATTAGGGACCTCTTTCTGCCCTGGGCCACCTGGGTCACCTCCCAGCTCAGCGGAGGGGCGGCTCTTTTCCCAGAGGCCAGGAGGCAGCCAGCCCGTCACTGCCTCCCCAGGCTGGTTCTGCTTAGAATGGTGTGGCCCTTAGCCTTGAACTCCTGTCCTGCCTCAGTCCCCCCTCTGCCATATGGAAGATGACCATGGGCCCCAGCACCCTGTGTGGTCTGAGGATTGAGTAGTGGAGGAGGAAGCTAAGGGCAGAGCCTGGGGCAGGGAAATGTGTGGTAAAGGTGGTGACCACCACTGGCTGGGCATGGGAATCAGGGGACCAGTGTCACCCATGATGGCCTTGGCAGCTAGAACAAGGTACCCGGCTTGCAGCCCTCTGGTGGACACTGGCGCCCCATCACGGCCCTGAAGAGGTCGAAGTTTTACAGCTCAAACTGTCAGGTGCCTCGAACCCACGAGGGCCTCCCCGTCCTGTCATCCAGCAGCCCTGCAGGGGGCGCTGGGGAAGCCCGGCCAGAGCAGGATGCCTCTTGGCCCCGTTCTCGGGATTTATTGGCTACATTATCGGCTTTATAGGAGCCAGATGGAGGCGTCAATAAGCCTGGCCGCAGTCTTCAGGTGGGTGCAATATCGAGTTAATTAAATTGTGCTGCGCTATTAGGAGAGAAATATATATCAGCCCCGAGGCCTGTTGGCCTCTTCTGCTCTGTGCTCACAACCCCTGCCTTGAAGAGTCCACCGGCCCTGGGCTGGGCTGGTTCTGTCCTCAAGTGCCACCGAGGCTCCCAGAGCATCTGCCTAGTTTCCTTGGCACGGCCACTGCCATCGCAGCTGTGCGGGCCAGGCTGGTCCTATACAGACAGGTGTCCCAGGAGTGTAGGCGCCTCTGCAGGGTGAAGACAGCAGCTGCCCCGTGGTCCCAGGGACCCCAGGGGCCTGGTCGTGCTGAGCTTCCTTCTGAGCCCAAGGTCCTGGGAGTGGTTCTCCAAGTGAGATGCCGAAAGGACCTGGGCATACTTCCGCTCACAGTACAGATTGTGGGTCCCCAGCCCTGGGTGCCAGATCCGAGGTCTCAGCTAGTGTCTCCCCATGCAGATCCCCCAGAACCATGCAGCTTAGAGCCCAAGGCCTGCTCTGGACACAGCCTGGGGAGGGCCTGGACAGGTAGAAAGAGAGAAGGAAGGGCCTCGTGGAGGCTGTGTCCTTCCCTGAGAAGCCACTGTTGTTCTGGAGCCTCACATCCCAGGCTGTGGATAACAGGCAGTGGGCAGGGTGCTCAGGTCCCCAGGGAAGGTGCAGCTCCACTGTCACCCAGGCGGGACTCCCCCTTACAGGTTTCTGTGCCTGCTGCTGACACCAGAGAGTGTGCCAGGTCTCCTCCTGCCCTGGCTGCTGCCGTGCGTTCTGGGCCTGTGGCTGGATGGGCTTTGCCCTCTGCCTGGGCCAAGGGTGTCTGGAAGGAAGCTGCAAAGGGCCAGGAGCACGAGCAGAGGTGTGCCCACAGGCGCCGCTGGGTTCTGCCCCCAACCCTACAAGGCCTTCGCCACCAAACACGGGCACCTTGTGCCCAATACTTGGCAGCCCACGTCTGTGCCATGCTTCTCAGGCCTGTGCCACGTACACCCCGTCACTCCATGCAGGCATCACTGCTCCACTGTACTGGGCAGAAAACAGGAAACAGGTGGGTTGGGGTTGAGGCAGCACTGAGAAGGGGAGGAGACCCTTTGCAGATGCCCTTGAATGCCAAGTGACGTTGCTCCACACACAGGGCTTCGTGGGGGACAGCTGAGATCAGGGCAAGCCTGGGTCAGCAGGTGTATTTGTCAGCTGTTGCCGTGATGGCACTGGGTAACAAATCACCCTTGGTGGCTGTCTCTTCCTCAGATGTAGGCGGTGGCCTTGGCCCGAAGCTTCAGGGAAGAGGCAGTCATCCAGAGCTGCCAGGCACGCTCAGGGTGCCCAGGGACCTTTGCCGAGAGGGAGTTGGCAGAAAAAGCATCAGACAGAGGCCGAAGAGCAGGCCAGGGTGCCTCCTCGCTCCATGCTGACTAATGGGCAGCCTGGTTAACCAGCAGAGGAAAGAACGAATCAGCCCTGCTTGGACTCTAAAAAGTGGGGTGTAGATAACCCAGGGTTAAAGAGCAATCTAACCACAAAGGAAAAGAAGAAAGGGAAAAAAAGCAGGCATCCTAAGTGCACGTTGCTAAGTGAGAGAAGCCTGTCTAACATGATGCGCACCGCATGATTCCAACGCTGACATTCAGGAAAAGGCAAAACTAGTGTGAGGGGAAAGATCAGGCCAGGGAGGGGGAATGGACAGCGGAAGCCAAGAGGGAGGGCAAATGCTTTGCTATGCTGTCATCTCAGAGACCAGACTTGGAACCTTTGTCCCAAGCCCTAGAATAGACAACTCAAACCCCAGGACTTTGGTTAATGGCAATGTATCAGTGTTGGGTCATCCCTCATGACAAAGTAACCCTCTAATTGCTATAATGTATCCAGCTGGGAATCTGCTAGAGGGAGGAGGAAGAAGAATTCGGGAACTTTGTGGTTTACATTTGTTTTTCCATAAATTTAATTTTTTCCCTAAAAAGTAAAGTCTTCGTTGAAAAAGGAAGGTTTTCACACAGTAGTATGTACACACACACACCCACACACACACCCCTTATGAAGGACACCACGCTTAATAAAGATATGCAGGTGTGAGAAGGTGGCAACACATAGCCATGATAGTGACTTCCTGGTGACGCTATGGGGCTTGTTTGCGCATCAGTAGCTTTGGGGGTGTTTTGCTTGTTGATACCTTAGTGTATGCGGATTGCAAACCTCTTTTTTTTTTTTTTTTTTTTTTGATTGCAAACCTCTTACCATGCATGGCTTACCACATGGTCATCCAGCTGGGACTTGCGGGGCTCAGAGTCCATGCAGTCGGGGTTGCTGGCCTTTATATGGGGCCATTGGTCCAAGTGACCCAGATATCTGGCTTTATACAGTGAATGTTCACATTTTTAAAATGTATCACAAAGGCACACTGCCTCTGCCACCCCCACCCCGCCCCCACCGCTGAATGCCCCCCCGGGCACACTTGCTCATCATCCTTGTCGCTTTCTGAGGCAGTGCTGGAGATCCTCTTTGGTGAGAGTCTATGAGGTACGATCAGAAACACAGTGAGCGCCGTGACGAGTGCCCTCCGGGACAAGGAGGCCGGTGGAACCCAACAGCGTGTCCTCCTCCCCCTCTTCACTGTGTCTGGCCTGCCAGACTTCTGGCTCTGCCCCACAGTGCAGCAGCCAGGGAGGGACCCCAAAAGTTAAGCTTTTTGAATCCACTTAGATCATCAAGGCAGCCACTGCAATGCAACTAAAGCCAGCAATGAGGACTTCCTAGTCTGCACCGGCAAGTGACAAGGACTATGGGGTAAGGGTGTTTGAAAGGAGGGGGTTGGAAGAGGATTAGTTACAAGCATCTTTTACTGCGATAAATTATTTTGAACGTAAACATTCGCTGTGTTTTTCAATCACACGCTGGGCGCTGGGTTTGCGTGGAGAAAGCTGTTCGGGCCTTGTCTGAAGAAAGCTGACTACTGTGTATCACTCTAGGCCAGGCGGCAGTGGCTGGTGAGATGTCCACAGGGCTCTTGGTCCCCTGCAACCGGGAGCTCCAAAACGACTCTGAGGTGGTCACCATGCAGAGCCACCACCCCTACCTCACCCCCGTGCCAGACTCACAGGAAAGATGCGACGTTTGGTACTTTTAAGTCCCTGAGATTTGGGCACTGCACACTCCCCACTGACAGATCCCCCTAGGGAATTCCTTGCATTTTGTCCAGCTCCGCAGAGCCTCACACCCTCTTCCCTCCCTTCCTTCACCCCATAAACACGTGCTTTGTAGACACCTTGTGGGGGTGGGGGGAGCTGCCTGGGTGCTGGAGACTGGAGGTGGAATTCTGCAAAGTCTCTGGCCCTGTGGAAGCCTGAGTTTTGCTGAGCCTGTCACCTGTGGACCTTTATTCTTTGTGGCCCTAACTCCCTGGGGACCCTCAGCTGCAGCATTCCAAGGCAGACACTCTCGGGGGGGGGGGGCAGCGCATTTCCAAGACCCTCTGTGCCGAGGGTTTGGCAGGCGGGAGTGTCCAGAGTGCTGCGGTGGGCATGTCGATGTCCCTGGCTGCCAGCGCTGCCCAGGAGACCCTCTGGTGGGTGCCCCTTCTTACCCTGTCGGACACCAGGAACCGTGAGGATAACAAATTGATTTGGGCTGGAAAGAGTGGGCTTCTTAGCAGGTTCTGTGTGAGTGTGCCATGTCTTTATTCAGTAATGCTCCCTTCTCTGACTAACGCCCTCTCTGGGCCTCGGCCTCTTGGTATGCTAACAGGATTCGAGATCCCTCGACACTCGCGTCCATCAGCCGGCCTGCTGGTGAACAGTTTCTTCTCACCCAGTCAGCAAGATGTTTCTCCAGTGTGCTGTTGACAAATGAAGTAATAAAGGGCAAGACACATTATTTTACGTGGGAGCCTTGCCTCTCTTATTTCTGAGCAATGGCCGCGGCTTGGAGGATTAGCTACAGAAATGTTTGCGTTGCCGGGGACGGAAAACGATCACATAAAAAAGGGTCTGGTGTGGCGTTCATCACGGATCAGCTGGAGCGAGGCGGGAGAGGGGACGGTAAAACTACCCTGAGGTGGCTGCGGCCACGCACACAGCACCCACCGCTGCAGCCAGGCCGGGGCTTCCTTCTCGCCTTCCAGACTCAGGGCTCTGGGTTACCAAGGCCCCAGAAGGGCAGATAATTATCGGAAGAGAATCTGAAGCGTGGGTACCCCAGAGAGCTGCAAAAATAAAATGAGGAGGAGGAATTTTGAATAGATTTCCTCCTTTTGTATTTCTGTTTTGGATAAGCAGTGCAGAGGGAGGAGAGAAAGGGAACTAGAAGGTGGAGAAAAACATCTCCTTAGACCTCAGGAGGGTTGGTGGTGGGCTGCCCGGGGTGGGGCAGACCTGGGGACACAGGACATCTTTTTCCCATGTCTGCCCATGTGTAGCCCCCGGGGCTCTAGTGTACCTCCTGCTTACCAAAAAGGAGGGCTCAGTAGGCCTGAAGTAGAAAGTTCTGGGCCGAGATTATGTCAGGAGCTCTGGTGGGGCCAAGAGGGACACACTCAGGGCCAGAATGGGGTGGCATTGCCTGGTGACTTCACAACTTCTGTTTGCAAAGAGAGACCAAGGGTAGGTCTTAGGCCAGGAGGCAGAGGCCACACTGCATTGTCACAGAGGCAAGGGCCTTGGGTACATCTGGACTTGCCAGGCCCCCGTACGAGGTAGCTGCAGCCCCCCCCCCAGCGAGTGTCCACCAGAAAGCCACAGTGTGGACAGGTGCACTCCCTCCATCCCACACAACAGGCCGTGGCCACCCAGCTCCCCACCCCCGAAGTCCCAGCCTCAGTGGGCAAGGGGTGGGCAGGACAGGACAGCCAGCAGGCCTCACCGTCAAGGTGGCAGTGTGCATCCGTGGGTCCCAGCCCCAGTGAGGGACCCTTCGAGAGCCTCCAGCCTGGGCCTGGGTTGCAACTCCCCTCCTGTCCTCCTTGGTTCTCCACAGCCACTGAGCTGTGACCCTGTCCCCCAGCCCAGCTTTCTCATTCAACACCAGCTGTCATTCTTCTGGCCTCTGGAGCGTCATTAGGGTGCTCCTCACAGCTCCGTCCCTCTCTAGGCCCCTGGACTCTAGCATGCATGTCATTTGGGCCTCTCTGGAGTCCCCCGCCCCACATGGATTCCATCCCAGGCAGTGTGACTTTGCTCCTGGACCCCTCCAAGCCCCTTTCATTCCCAGAGTGAAACAACTCCTCCAACAGGCCAAGGTAACCTGGACCGGAGGACCCCACAGTCTCCCCAGGGAGGGTGGCCTGAGCTGTCTTGATCCCTGTGGTTTGGGAACCAGACCCCTTTACCAGCTTCCCAGGCACATGCTGTTTGCTTAGCTGTAATCCACAGACCGGTACACAGAGCCACACAGAAAGGCACTCGGGCCACCCGCAGTGTGGTAGGCAGGACACTGCGGTGTGGGAGGGCCTTCTCGGGAGGCCAAAGGCTCCACATGAGCACGTTGTCTGCTCAGCTCTCTTCCTCTGCAAATGTAGACCATAGGGGTGGCCGCCCCAGGGACGGCAGGAGTTACAGACAGACAGCACCGTAAGACAGCACCTGGCTTGTCCTCCAGGCAAGGAAGGACCAAGGCCAGAGACGAGGGTGGTGAGGGCTGCAGTGACTGATGGTGAAAGTGGTGAGGGGGGATGGCAGGGATAATGGTGGTAGTGATGACAGTGGGGGATGGTGGGGTAGTGGTGACGATGGTGATGGTGGTGGTGAGGATGATGGTGATGATGACGGTGCTGATACAGGCGATGAAGTGACGGTCATGGGGATGATAAAATGAAGGTGATGATGGTGGTGATAGGGACGGCGTTGATAATGACAGTGACAGTGATGATGATGGAGATGGCAGTGATAATGACAGTGATGGAGGTGATTATGATAGTGACGAGGATGGTGATGATGATGGAGATGGCATTGATAATGACAGTGACGGTGACGATGACAGTGATGATGGTGATGGTGGTGGTAAGGCTGATGACAGAAATGGTGTTGATGACAGTGACAGTGATGGTGGTGATGGTGGTGATGGTAAGGCTGATGGCATAGATGGTGGTGATGTTGACAGTGATGGCGGTGATGGTGACGATGAAGATGAAGGTAAGATGACAGTGATGGCCACAACAATGACGATAATGACAGCAATGGCCATGCACCCTAGAGGTCCTGCCCAGATGCACTCATGCCCTGAGGATGCAAGGAGCCGGGAGCAGCAAGAGACCACGGGAACTCCAGTTCTGGCTCCAGCACCTACTGCTGGGACCTGGGTCAAGGCTCAGCCTCTCGCAGCCTCAGTTTCTGCCTGGTGGAACAGGCAGCCACGCTGTAGCCAGCAGCAGCTCTGGGATTTGGAGGACACGGGAGATAAGGCCCAGAGCAGCGCTGGTGAGCGGACCTCTCAAACACAGGGTATTAAGAAGAAAAAACAACAGGAAGAGGTGGAAAGAGAACTCATAAACGACCCTCACACCCTGGCCTTCCTAGACGACCTCTCACGCAGAGAAGTGGGCCTTGGGGAGTTAATAAGAAATACAGGACTTCCTGTGAGATAGCAAGTGAATTGTGAGCCGCGAATTACTTTTTTCCTTTGAAAGCTGATGTAGTCAGGTCAAAATATTTTTGCATTTCAAACACTTGAGTTCCTTTGTCCCCGGGGCTGACACAACTTGGTTTCCACACAGCCTCACAATGCAGGGAAACATCTTTTCGCTACCAGACAGCCCTTCCGATAAGCCGGCAGGTCCAGCATGCGTTTGGAGAGCTGAGGCAGTGAGAACGCGGAGGCCTTTGCAAAGCCTGTCTGTGAGGTGGCGTGGGCCGCTTGCCTCCTCTGCAGACAGACCTCTGAGGACCCGAGCCCAGGTGCTGTGGTCAGTGTGCTTGCTACCCAGGACCAGCGCCCAGCTCTGTCTGTGCCTGCTGTGCAGGTGAGGATGGGAGACACAGTGACCTGCCCAGCGCCACAGTGGTAGAAGCTCCCGGGCAGGTCAGATGACCCAGGCTCCTGTCTGCACACCTTTTTGGGTCCCAGACTCTCAAGACCCAGGGCTGCTTGTCTCTGGAACTCTGCCGACCGGGGACACTGGGGTGAGGGGTAGCGCCCTACCTGTGAGCTGCCAGGCACTCGTCCGAAGAGAAACAAAGCAAGCCGAGGAGCCCAAGCTGTTGGTTTCGGCAGAGCCACACAGATTCACAGCTCAGCCCCAGCCAAGGCGCAGCAAGGAGGCGATGCCAATGCTGGAGACCGTCGGGACCACAGGTGCCAGGAGTGCCACCTGCAGTCAGGGTCTCTGCACCCCACTGGTCCCAGCGCAACCCCTGAGGTGATACATCTGGCCATGCGTAATGCAGTGATGTGTCGGGGTCCACACAGTACTCCATTCCTGGGCACAAGTGCCATGGCAGGACATGGAAGGAGTGGCCACTCACCGACGGAGATGCACCCTGGCAGGTGGATTGGATGCTCTGGGCACTGGTTCCTCTGGGCAAAGGACCACGACCCTGAAGAGTCTCCCAGGCCTGGCTTGTGCGGCCCTGTCTTGTAGTGGCTTCCGCCCACATGTGTCTGGTTGCCCAGGGACAGAGAAAGTCCATTTGAGTAGAGGGTCATGGCCACAGCCTGGCAAGGCTCCTTTTCCCACCACAGCCTGTGGCTGGCTGGCCCCGGAGTGGGCCATGAGGTCCTCAGTAGAACTTGGGGACATCCAAGTGTGCAGTGCACATTGCCCTCAGCTGCCCTCTGCTGCTGCCCAGCTACTCCCGTGGAGTCCACCTGCGGTGGGGAAAGCTGTTCCCCAGCTCAAGTCCCTGGTCTGAGCTGCTTGCCATCTGCCACCCTGGGTCCCTTGAAAAGTCCAGCCACAGGAGGTGTGGGCGGGGGTGGGGGCAATGCTCAGACTGTTGCACCCTGCTTGGAGAACCCCTTAACTCCCAGGGGCACCACCACGTGCCCAGCCCGCTGTGCTCCAAATCCAGCTCATACCGCCTGGCTGACACTGCTCAGGCCAAGGCCTCTGGGTTGGGGCTGCATTTTTACCACGCAAACCTCACCTCTTGCCCCAGGGTAGCCCAGAAAAAATGGCACTGAAGGAAGATCTCACCCGACAGCTTGGACAAGATGCGTGCAGGGGCCTTCTGCGTCCTGGGCAGACATCAAGGGCCGTAGGAATGTGGTGTTTGTTAATTCAGTCAATGACTGTCTCCCATGCAGCCCACCCCTCACAGAGTCCCTGGGGGTGAAGGACTGTGCTGGGCTGGCACTCGACCTGCCCAGCCTCCCAGCCTCCTCTGTGGTCCCCTCTGCTTGGGTTCATCGTGCACACATTATGCCTGCCTCCGACTCCGACTGCTGGGTGCACAGCCAGGTGCTTCCACAGGGAGCCTTGATCTCTCGCAGAGGTAAAAGGCAGTGACTGCTCGGGGTACAGAGGAAGGAAGAGGCCAAGGCAGGGCTGAGGGACGGTGCAAGTCAGGGACCTCTCTGGGGGCGGGGATGAGGGGTGCCTGAGGAAGATAGCCTGGAGGGTAGTGCTGTGTCCCAGGGAGTGGGTAGCTAGCTGACCAAGGCCCCCCAGAACAGGGAGCCTCACCCCACACTGGGAAGGAGGAGGAAGGGAGGCCTCTGTTCATGTGATAGGGAGCAGACTGTAGGCAGCCAAGGATGGGGACAGGAGGTGTCACTGCATGATTTGCACTAGAGGAAGAGGCAGGTGCTATGACCCTGTGACTCAGGGGCCACTGGGCAAGAGGACAAAGCATCACCCTGGGGAGAGGCAGGGAGTGACACTGACCAAAGAGAGGCCTCCTGGCCCTGGGGGTGCCTGAGTATCAGCCCAGGTTCCTGCTCAAGGTTCCGGGTCTGCCCTGGGAATTAGGGGTGGGGGAGGAGCTACAGTGGGTCTGGGAGGAGATGGTGACCCCGGCTGGGCAGATAGCATGGATAGCATGGTGACGTGGTGGCCAGTGCCCACCGAGGCCCTCGGGGCAGGCCCCAGACCCGCGTCCTCCTGGACCCTTTACCACCACCCAACTGGGGCCACGCTGGCCTGGGAGGCAAAGTCCCATCCATCCCCCAGGGCAAGGCCACGTGGTCACTCTTTTCATTAAGTCCCATTGTCTCGCATCCAGCTGGGGAGACACAAGGCTCCTGCTGAGTCCGTGGGGCCGCGAGTGCCGTCAGCATCAGCGCGCGTTTGATGACCGCGTTTTGCTCCAGAGCCGCCGCTGCGGAAGTTCTGAACCGGGCTGCGCTCTCTCCAGCTGGTAATGAGAAGTTAATCAAAGTGGGATTTTGTGCAACGCTGGCCCTCTGACATCTTAATCTTTATTAAAGAGACGTAAACTTCCACGGCCCTGGAGGCCAGCCGGGCGCCCGGAGAAGGTTGGAGGTGGCTGAGGATGGCAGTGCACCCCGATCCACCCCAAGACAGCATGTGGGGACCCTTCCCTCCCACTCATGTCCCACCCCTGGGAGTCTGCCCTGATGGGCGCAGCCTGGTGCCCGCTGGACAGAAGCGAATGCGTGTGCCGTGCTGAGCAGCTGCCGCTGGGCTTGGGCAGCTGGGCTGGTGAGGGCAGCATCTGGGTCTCTGGCGGTCTCGCCCATGGGGGAGGTGCAGGCTGACAGCCCCTGCTGTGCCTTTCCAGACCTCCCACACCTTCCAGCTGGGGCCACGGCCCACGTGTGTCGTGGAGCCATCCCAGTTTCTTTTGGTGTGAAAGTCCTCAAGCGCACAGCTCCTCACACCGGAATGACCACGCGATGGCATCTGGCCTAGTCACCTTGCTTCGCCTCCTCTGTCCAAACGGACCCGGCCCCTGCCCTGGCCCCTGCCCCTGCCCCTGCAGCGCTTGCTCCTATTCGTCCTCCCCACAGTTCCTTGTGGGTGGTGTGGCCCAGTGCCCCGCCCCGTCCTGCAGCTCAGCATGGGTCCCTGTTGTGGACGGTCCACGACTCTTCTGTCTCCTTGCCCGCAGTAGGCTGGGGTCTCGCTCCTCGCTGTCTGCCAGGCCTGGCTCTGGCTCAGGGCGCGTCCAGCTCTCCTGGGAGGGGGAACCACAGAGTTGCGTGGCAGCTCCAAGGGCACCCTGTGGACGGACAGTAGACTGACCCACTCCCTCCAGGAGCCATGGCAGGTAGACGAGTGCTCGAGGGCATTGCAGAGGCAGAGGCCAAGGGACACACCCTGAAGAGCCCGTTAGAGGTGGGATCCCCGCTTCTATGCCATTGTGTCCGTTTCTGCTCCAAGTGGGGTGGGGGCGCCTCAGTTCATAGCCAATATCAGTGTAAACCAGCAGAGTCTGTGCTGACCTGGGAAGCCCTCGGGCCGTGTGATGCTCAGACCAACTGTGGCCCACAATTGCACACACACGTGAACATGCATGTGCAGGCCACAGGTGAGGCGGTCCCTCTACAGGCCCACGCTCGGCGGACGTGGCAGGAGGTACGGGTGGAAGGGCGTCCATCATCTGCTAATCCACCCGGGAAGGAGAAGGGCAGGGTCTTTGTCAGTCTCCAAGCAATTAGGATAATTAAAAAAGAAAGCGTATTGGGTAAACATGCTCTGGGATTGTGACCCCTTAATTAATGGACTACGGGGAGAAATTACAGCAGTGGCAGGATAATTAACACGTGTGCTCACAGAAGTGCAGCCGGGGTGTGAGAGGACAGGACAGCCTCCAGGGCAGGGCGAGGGAAGAGGGCGAGTGGGCTCCCACTGGGGACAGCCTTGAGAACGGGGGATCCCTGGCCCAGCATCCCTGGCCAGGTAGGAGCAAACTGTGCCTGCGTTTCTAAAGTTGGCCATGGAAACATCCCTTGCCCTCAAGGGAGCTGTGCTTGACCCTGTGGAGGCTTGAGGGCGAGGTCCCAGAGGCCACCCCAGCCTGAGGGCCCCTGTGGTCCCAGAGCAGACTGACTTTCCCTGAGCAGTGGAGGGCCGGGCTCCAGACACCCGGCAGGCTGAGAATCCAACCGACCTCTTGGCACCTGGTTTGCCCCAGGGCCCTGTGGCAGCCCCTTGTGCGGGGGACCCGCTTCAGGAGGTGCAAAGACCTGATTCTCCTGGCCCTGTGACTGAGCACCCTTCTGAGGGTCCCACCCGCCAGCAAGCCATTGTAAGTACCTGGGACTGGGGACATCTTCCCAGGTTTCCTGCTCTCCAGGGAGCAGCCACAGGGCGGGGCTCACACCGGCTCAGGGAGGAGGCTGCAGTGGGGAGCAGGTGGCAACGCCAGGGGCTCTGCCACCTGCCAGCCACAGGGCACAGGGAGAGAAAGGGCTCATGGGGGTCTGCTTGGAGTCCTGACGTCTGGAGACCAGTTTTTAAAGCTCCAGAGAGGGAGGGACTAGGGCTCTCCATGCGGAAGCTGTGAGGCTGCCTGGGCTGAGCAGGGCCAGGTTTGCGAGGCATCGTGGGCCTGGTTGGGGCCCTTGGAGCAGAGACCCTCTGCACGGCCCTCCAGTCCTTCGTGGACAACCCTCCTCTTCTAAGCAGGACTGGGCTCACACAGCAGGAAATGGCCACAAAGGGGATCTGGATAGAAAGAGACTCTCAGGCCCCCTTCCCAGCACATAGGGTAGGAGGCGTCCCCACCCCACAATGTGCCGTGGCCACAGACTGCTCCTAAGCCCAGGCGGCTGCACTGGGGCAACTGGAGTCTGCACAAGGGTTGCACATGGGGCAGGAAGATGGTGCAAAATCCCTCCCTAGTGATGGGAAGGACTCTCAGGTGGGAGAGAGCGAGAGGGGCAGGGCCGGGGGAAGTGGTGGCTCTTAAACCGAGCTGTTTCCTCCTGCGGGCAGGGCCACTCCTCGGGCCCTGCTTGGGTCACCACCTACCACCCAGAGGGACAAAGGCTGCTTTGCCTTTCAAGGTGCTTTGGGGGAGCAGGGGAGGGAGTGAGCCCCACCAGACTGTGAGGGGCTCTGAGTATCTTCCCGTCATGTGTGAGCTTTGGGTACAACCATGTGTTCACGTGTGGAGGGGTGAGCGTGTGTTTGTGTGAGTGTAAGGGGCACATGCGTGTGAGTGTGTGGGCAGTATGTGCGTGCACAGATATGGTGCATGTGTGTTCATGTGAGTGTGGGTGCATGGCATGCATCCATTAGTGTGTACCTGTGTGAGATTGATGTATGTGCCAAGGCGTGGGAGGGTGTGTACGGGCACGGCATGTTGTGTGCACGTGTGCAGGGAGTGTGTGTGTGTATGTGCAAGCACACAAATGTGAGCCTCTGTACAGGCAAGTGGATGTGCGTGCGTGGGTGGGCCGGTGAGTGTACACAGGCAAGTATGTGTGCACATGTGTGCACGTCTCGGGCACTGCTCCCTCTGAGCTCAGTGTGGAGAAGTGGAAAAAAGAGCGTCAGAAAGTGGAGCAGCCGCATCAGCTTGGATTCATAGCCCAGCATCCAGATTTTTAACTAATGGAGCGCGTTAAATAGAAGGTCCCTTCAGAGAAGGGGCGAGGGCGCAGGCAAGACATCTCCAAGCTGCTCTGCTCGCAGTGTGTTTGGGCCTGGACCGTAATGGCTGTCCTCGCTTGCCAAAGCCTGACGCCCTGGCAGGTAACTTTCATCAGGCCTATCTGAAATGGTACCTAAATGAATTAGCAATAAAATGGACTTAGGCCGAGCAGTGGGGCCTCCATTAATCTTGGGTTAATCACTAAAGAGGTGCCATTCACTTTCCTTAAGAAGTCACATTTTTCTCCCCTTGCTGGCGACCAGATTTCATAAAGTAACATATTTCTAATGAAAGGTCTCTGCTTGAATTAAACCCTGAAGGTTTATGCAGATTTTGCGTTTGATTACTGCTGGCATGGGCTCTTAGCCGGCTGCGGAAGGAAGGTCCGCTCTGAAAGGGCCTCAGCGTGCAGTTCATAATATTCTTTGAAATAAAATAGTGCACTTGTGCTTAGTGGCTTTAATCAGCCCTGACTTTTGATAGTCAAACAATAGCTAATTACAGTAGCACCTGCCTTCCAGGCCCTGTCATGTCGGCTCCTGCCGGAGAGAGGCCTTGTCTGTGAGCTGCGTGATTATTACACACCCTCCCCGCACAAAGTAGCTAGAGCTGACGCTCAGCAAGTTTGGTAGCCATTAGCAAAGGGTTATTTTGCTGCTGCTGCATTGCTGGCTTTCCTGTTACATTCTTCTCTTTTGTGTTGGGGGGCAGCGAGGTCTTGGAGCAGAGAGGGCATGTTGGGGTGTGCATCCTGGATCCCAGCCCTTGAGCAGCCTGCACCAGGCGTGGGCACCTGTTCTGGGGACACGGGACTCATAAATACACTGCTTTGAGCTTGAGATTTGGAAGTAGGTATCATGAACCCTTGAGAGCTGCTAGCATGTGGTCAGCAGGGTGGAGCCGCAGGTCCCCAAGGTCCTCCAGGGAGAGACCCGGACCGGTGGGCTTGCAGGCATGCCTGGCGGAGCCTGTCTCGTCTCCAATGGGGCAGGAGGCGTTTTCAGATGAGACTCGTTGTGCTGCGCTGGGACCCAGGACAGGCCCAGTGGAAGCCATAAATTGCTATCTCGCTTAACTCTTTTCTCATTGATTTTGCCTGGCAAATGAGGCCGAGCTTTCCAGGTCCAGCCAAGTGAGTAACATCGTTCCGTCAGCCTGGGCTTGACAGGCGCTGTAACAAGTTCCCGGAGATGAGCGAGGGTCCTGGGCACAGGAAAGTGACGGGTGCCCTCTTTGGGCACCACACATCTACCTGGCCACGCGGGCCCCTCCACAACCCCACGCACTTCCGCAGGACCCCAGAGAGAGGGGCTGGTCAGGCCTGTCTGGGGGGCGGAGGCACAGCAGAGGTCATCCAACACACGGGCAGAGCTCAGGGTGTGGACCATTGTGGGCACGTGGGCAGAGCAGATGCCACCTCTGGCTCTCTGCCTCCCTGTTTCCTGGAGTGCTGAGCCATCCCTGTGAGGGGGGACACTGCGCTGCACTTGGGGCACCTTTGCTGAGGGTGACATGAGACCTGTGAGACAGAGCCAGAGGGCAGAGGCGATTTGGCTACCATGCCCCTGCACAGCCGGCTGTGGCCGTCCTCACGCAGAGACCAGGTCCCCAAGGCCCCTCCTGAGCCAACTGCATTGTGACTAAATCAAGGCTTCTTCCCTTTCGAGGCCCTGGTGTCCCCAGGGTGTGTCCACCACATGCCCACCACAAGGCTCTCTCATGCTGCCGCACCACTTCCGTTCCGCTGGCTTTGGTTGCTGGACACTGGCCGTGTTGATCACCCGCTGCCAGGACCTGCCAACGCCCGGAGTCGAAATGCTTCGAGCGGGGACGGCTGGAAGGCCGTGTTCTGAGAGGCAGGTTTATTTTTCCTCGCAATTATGTCTGACTAAAAGGTCCTTGTGCTGCAGTCACTTCCCCAAGAAGGGTCTGATTCATCCTGCCCTGGGTGCCTCTTCACCCCCGTCCTGCCAAGGGCTCCCTGCAGGCTGTCCCAGGTAGGGGATCTGGCCTTGAG
>PVJX010000902.1:184108-196519 GCA_004027295.1 Dolichotis patagonum
AGGAAGGAGGGAAGGAAAGACAGAAGAAAGGAGGGAAGGAAGGAGGGAAGGAAGGAAGAAAGGAGGGAAGGAGGGAAGGGAGGAGGAAGCTCCTGAAGTGTACAGCGAGCCTCTGCTGCAGGAGCATGCTCACTAGTCGCTCGGGACCTGGAGCCGCCTCGACAGGGAGCCCGGAAACCCAGCTCCTTCTGTGTCTGTCCCCATGGGGCCCTGGCCCGTGAGAGCTTGGAGTCCCTGCCCTGGGGGTCTGTAGAGCCTGGTCAGCAGGGTCCACTCCCTGTCCAGCAGTGAACGAGCCCAGGCCCGAGAAAGGTCCCGCTTCTGTGACCACCTCTTCCTGGCTGAATGGCAGCTCTAGTGCCTGCCCGAGAGCCCCCCGGTGCTGCCCTGCGTTTCCTGTCACCCGGGGCCACCCAGCCAGCTGGCCGTGGAAAACCCACAAGGGCACAAGGGGTCAGGTGAGGGTCAAGTTCAGCTTCCTCGAGTCCACCTCTCAGAGGCCGGCGTCTGCCTCTCGTCTCTCGCCACGTTTGCCAGCACCAATCAGCTTGATTGATCATCGCTGTAGCCACAGGTTGGTAATAAAGCTGTTTCAAGAGTCCCTTGCATTTCCCCCAGGACCCCACTGTCATGACAGGCCTTGACACCAGCCATTCATCACCTGCCGCTCATGGTCACTGTGCTCAATGGCCAGCAGACAGACAAGAGCCAGGCCGGAAGGCTCGGGGCGACACAACCACAGTGGCAGGGTGGAGAGAAATGGACTCACGCCCTGCGCTGGGTCGGGGAGGCCGGCAGAGCTCGGCACTCGCTGCGTCTGCGACGACCTGGTTGGAGCTTGAAGGCTCCTCCTCCTCCTCGTCCAGAGCCCTGGCACCCAGTCGTGGGGTCTCAGCCCAGCGTCCCTGGGGCTCCTTGACACCCCACGGATGTCTCCAAGGAGTGCAAAGGAAGGGGCGCCTCCCCAGCATGGCCACCTGGAGCAGCACCCACAACCTCTGCTGCTGGGGCCCCGCACGTGGGAGTCAAGGCGGCCGCCTGCAGAGTCCGGAGGCTGCGCGGATGCCAGCCCGAGTAGTCTCTTCCCCATGGTGGCAGCGCTTCTGCTGAGGCAACAGTGCGGCTGGCATTTGGAAAGCCGCTCACCAGGTGCCCACATGCTCCTCCGCAAATGGGCATGTGCAGGGTTGTCAGGGTCACTGTGCCGGGCGTGGAGCATGGGCTCTGGGACCTCAGCCACGCTGTGGGGTGCCCACCGGCCTGTCCTGCGGGGAGCTCATGGCCGAATTTGGCCGGGGGCCTTTTGATTCGAGGACTCATTCCTGGAGGAACCAACCCCCAGGACTTTTCCAGTCAGCGCTCTGGGCCCAGGTGGAAAAGTCAGCAGGACATGGAGCCTGCACAAAGCACAGAGTGTCCCCAGCGCCCCATATCACCGCTGTGAGCCCTCCAAGGTTGGGGCCGGTGGTGGCTTCGAGCTCTGTCCAGTGTCCCCTCCAGCCCCGGCGCTCAGCCGGGGAGAGGAGCAGAGCCCACGGCGCGCTTTCTGTCATCGCTGGCTGCTTCCTCGGCCTGGCGGCTGGCGGCTCCAGTTTCTCTGCGTCTCCTGTACCGAGAAAGTGGATGTGGGAGGCGCTGCCTGTGGCCTCGAGGCTTGGGTGCAGCCAGGTCCCCCTTGCCAGAGGGCAGATGTCACCAGGAGTCTCACTGCAGGGTCTTCCCACCTGGGAGGGCCCAGGCTCCTCAGAGGGGGCACAGCCTTCCTGGGCAGGGCCAGGCCCATGACCGAGCAGAAGAAGCTGAGGATCGTGGTGCAGCCAAGGTCCCTGCATATAGCCCGAGGTTAGGCCCAAGACACGTGGGACCTGGGTCCCAGGCTGGTGTCACACGTCAGGCAGGGGAAGGGGTGGCAAGCCACAGAGCCAAGCAGGCCTCACTGCCCAGCAAGTGACCATGGTGCCATGCAGCCGCAGCGCTTCCCTGGATGCCCTGGCCCCTGGACTGGCTTCCTTCTGAGCCCCTGGCACGGGTGAAGACTTGAGCGGAAGGCTGCAGCAGCCACCAGTCGCCCTCTAGGTGGCTGTGCCTTGTGCTGGGGACTGGGTGCCCATCAGGGAGGACTGGTCCTGCTCAGTGGGAGACACAGGGGAAGAGAAAAAGAGGACATGGGGGAGGGAGGCAGGACCAAAGTGGGACCCAAGGGCCCACCCAGAGGTCAAGCACCCACCCAGAGCTCAGCAGCCACAGCGGAAGGTGGCAGGGATGCCCACCTGTGTCCTGCACATCCCCTAAGCAATGCCCTGCAGCCAGCCAGCCTGTGCCCCTGCCAGCTCTTCCCACCGACCTGGATTTGGGTCCTGCCTGCTCCGTGACAGACCCAAATCCAGAGCCTGGTTGTGACAGAACCTTGCAGAAGCCAAGTCTTCTTTAAAAAGTATTGATTTTTTTCTTAGTCATCAAAGAATGTATGTTCTTTGTGAGACAGTCAGGGGGAAAGTCCAAGAATGTTTAAATGCAAAAGTTGAAGCAGGACTCCTCTGCCCATATAGGAAGCCAAGGGACAGGAAGAGACAAGGAAGCAGCCACCAAGGGCAGGCACCCCCGCCCTGGCAGCCTGGCGACTGACGTAGCCACCCTGAGCAGGGGTGTTTGGGTGTGACTGTGTGTGTGCGCGCACAAGTGTGTGTGCGCATGAGTGCGTGTGCTCCAGTGGTTTCAAGACCAATGCCTATGGACAGGCGGCAAAGCGCCAGGGCCTGCATCTCTCACCTGGGAGGGTGTACTACTCTCTCTCTTTGCACCAAAGGAAGGGCGTCTCTGCCTCAGTTTCTCCCACTCTCACTGTCAGCTCCAGCCCACCTCAGGGAAGCGGCCTCCTCCAGGAAGCCCGGTTTGGGGTGCAGAGGAAAGGAGTCTGTTCCCCCAGCAGCCATCCCCCAGGCCCGGACCTCAGCCTTCCTCCTAGACCTCTCTTTGTGGGACTGAGAGGGCCCTGGCATAGGTGCAAACTAAAATCCTCCCCGAGGTCTGAAAGTAGTTGTTTAGCACTGAAAACAAGAAGTGCTAATAAAGGGGCTCTGGGGACAGAGCTGCCCTGGGTGACATCGGACGCCTCTGTGGGATTTGATGATGCGCTGCAGTCAGACGCATGGGTCAGTGATTGTCCCATTGCTAAGTTTCAGAAACAAAAGTAGGGGCACGGAGCAGCCTGCAGGACCCTAGGGAGAGGCCAGATCCCTGACCCCAAGGCCCTGGGGGTGTCCTGGAAGGAGCCCTGGCCTGAACAAGGGGCCTCATACTGTGGCCAGGTCTGCCGTCCCCTGTGGTTGAACCTGTGGCAGGGCTGAGATCCTGAGACCTAGAGACCGTGCCTGGCCGTGTGTCAGCAGAGACATGTCTCCCGGGCCTGACTTCCAGCCCCGCATCGGCATGGTGCGTAAGCAGGTGCAGGGCAGATTCTCTGCGAATGGATGCATGGAGCAGGGGTGCTGGGGCTGCTCAGGAAGGTGGCCCAGGGCGCAGGGTTCCCAGCAGAGCCCTGTGCACCTGTGTGCTCCAGGACAGGGTCCTGCTGGGCGGGGCCTGCCCCTGGCCCTCAGGGAGCATCAGGCACGGCTGTTCCTACCCAGCCTCTGAGGGCAGCCACCGTCTCCCCTCTCCCGAGGAAGCCTGTGGACACACAAATGAGAAGTATCTGCTGCCCAGCTTGGCTGTGCTCTCCCACCTATAAACAGGCCTATGCGTGAGTTCTCAGAATGTTCTAGAAGAGGAATGTGCTTGGGGCCGGGGGGCCAGGCCTTGGCATGCGGGCATTTCCATGGAGAGGTCAGGAGGTGCCAGGCCCTGGCACCGGCCCTGGAAACTCAGGCCAGCCCTGCCAGCCTGAGTTTGGTGTGCAGGGCAGTGGGGAGGGTTCCGTGTGGTCCCCAGCTGCTCTGCGCAGAGACCTATCCCCGCCGTCCTGGAGCTCACATATGCTGTCAGCTGGCACCCCAGCTGTGTAGACTTGGGATGCTTTGTGCACACCTGGCCACACCGACCCCACCCGTGTCCTCACCACCAAGGCTGCACAGGCTTCCCAAGATTTACCCAAAATGAAGCGGAAGGACTCTCGACATCAGGGTTGTGGAGGTACCTGGGCCCTGAGCTCATGTCTGAAAAACACTCACAAAATGAGCCAATCTGGTCACACCTTCCGGGGCTCAGAAACTGAGGTCACAGCGTGGTTAGGGTCATTTCTGTGCCCACCCTGTCTTCGGTTGGCCTGGACACGCTCCCCTGGCGGGACACACATTGCCATCCGAGTCTGGGTCTCTGACTGGTACGCCGAAGGGCAGCGCCTGAGTCACCCCAAGGAGCAGCGTGTCCTAGAGGGTCAGGAAAGAGTCATGGTCACGCTGGGCACCTGCTCCGGGACTGACTGCCACCCGACCCACTGCTGTCCGCCAGAGAACGAGGTCGACTGCAGTGAAAGGGGCCCTGGAGGGAGGAGGCAGCCAGGTGGGCGCGGGCTTGGGCTTGACTCTGTGCCCTGGCCAGTCATTCCTAAGGTTTGCAGACAGAGGCCAGATGTGTGTGTAGGGACAGGCGGCCCAGCCCCTCATCATCTTCCTGCTCTCCAGCTCGGAGCTTACCGAGGCCTGGTAAGCAGGTGCCAAGGAGTGTCTCCCCGTGGCCTCGCCCACGGCCCCCGGTGGCTGTTGAGTGACCTGGGCCCAAGGGGGACACACCTGCTGCCAGACGTTGCTGGCTCACGGCCTAATGGTACCCCTCTCAGGGGACCCCTCCTCTCAGTGACTGGGCACCACCAGGGTGTCAGGACCTGATATCTTTCCCATCACCTCCTTCAGACCCTCCCAGCACAGCTGGCCAAAGGTGACAGCCACCGCAGCCTCCCAGAAAGGGGTTAAAAATATGACCGCCTCTGGGGCCCCACAGTCTGCAGAAGCAGCTCGTGGGCGATGAGCAGCTGGAAGGTGCAGGCAGCTCTGGACCCTAAGCCTTGGCGGGGTCAGCACAAGGTCCCGGCTGGGACACCCACCATCTCTGTGTGGTTGGTGGCTCCCTGGGTTCCCATTTACAGTCAGCCTGGGTGGGGGCTGCTGCCCACCTTGCGTCTGGGAAACTGGGGTGCCGGCGCCCTCTATCGCCTGAGTGGGGGACATCACTCTAACTTTGCAGACCAGTGTTCAATGTCCCTGTTTCTCCAGACGTTATCTGCCTTCTGGGAACCTTTAAAATAAAGAGTCAAGCGTTTCCAGCTCCTGTCTGACTCTAATGTAAACCGCGTGGTCGCTGAGGCGTGAGTGCTTGCCAGGGTGTTTAACGGCAGGGCTTCAAACAGGCGTTTTCTCTCCTGCACCAGCGTGGGTGGGAAGGAGACAGAGGAGGTCCGGAAGGGACGCGTTTGCTTCCTGGTGGCCTGCAGTTCCGTCCGGAGCAGAAGCACTTCTGAAACTTGCAGGAATCACGGGGGGCCAGGGTGGAGCGCTTCTCCTTGCACTGTCACAGCTACGCCTTGTAGGGGCTCGGACTCTTTGGGCTCCCCACCTTGGGACTCAGTAGCCAGCCCACTAGCAACTGAGCTCAGGCTGTGAGTTTTGGAAATGCAGCACCTAGCTATGGCGTGTGGAGCCCCTATAATGCACCTGTTCCGGTGGTGGGTGCCCTCCCTGCACCCTGGGGAGGGACCAGACCAGAGCGTCAGTGTCTCCTGCTAGGAGATTAGGGATCGGGACCCTCTCTGAGGCACTTGGACTCAGTTTACCTCCTCGTGCAGGGTGCTCTCTCCACATCAGTGTGTGTTGGGGGTCTTGGGTTTCCCGCCTGAATGCAGAGCTGCCCAGGATGGGCGAGGTGACCGCTGCAGGTCTGGACTGTCTGTGTGCTCACACCTGTAAATGCCCTGGGGAGACTGTTTCTCAAATTTCATTTTCCTCCTGAGGACTAATGTAGGGTTATTTTTTTTCCCATCTTGTGATTTGTTTATCATTCCAGTGACTCACCACAGGGACAGTTATGCCCTGGAGCGCTGGCTGCAGGTGGGAGCCGCCCTTACCTGGGTCTCACAGGGAACCCCATGTGTGGGTAGCACTGGGGCCCCAGAGGCCTGGGGAGAGAGGAGCCGGTTGCCAGGTGGGATCTTGAGAGCAGTGGGCACATGAGCCACGGGTGTGTGAGGCTCAGGGACAGCGAGGTGAAGGGCCAGTGAACCACGGCAGGCCTGGCTGTGCCTGGGAATCTGCACCCGGCCCCACGGAACTCCTGTGCAGGGCATCCCAGCAGCTGCCAAGGTGGAGCTGGTGCTGGTCACCTCCAAGGAGCCAGAACCTTCTTTTAACAACCTGGAGAATCCCCGTCACCTCCAAGCAACACCAGGAGCCAAAGGCCAAGACAACGGCACCTCCACACACCCCGACCCAAACTGAGGACAGCAGAGGACGTGCTCCCCATGAACATCTGATAGAGGCCACTGGCCACAATTGTGGGGCCCCGTGCCCAGGAGACCTGTGATGGAGGACAGATGCTGCTAAGTGCTGGGACCCCTGGTCCAGCTCCCCAGGGTGTGCACATCCTAGACGCAGCGCAAGACAAAGGCCCGGAAGGAGCTGTGGGGACATCCTGAGGTCGGCCCTGGCGCCTACAGCAGTTTATCTGGGAGAAGCACCTTGCTGTCTAGTAATTCAGGTTCCCACCCCGGGGGTCAGGCTCAGTGCAGTGTTTATGGCTTTGTGACCGGAAGTCAGCTGGCCCTGCCTCGCCAGGGAGGGGTCACTGAGCTGGGTAAGCTTCCAGGTGGCTCCCTGGAAGCTTCAGAACACACATGAGCTCGGGGACAGGAACCACGCAACACGGCAGTGCCCTCCCAGTGCCGGGGACAAGCAGAAGGGACCGGCTATGGCCAGCTGGGGTGGGCGTCCAGCCCGTGACCACCGACGAAGCTTGGTGCACCGGTGGCCTGAGCCACCACCTGTCCTTTCCCCACCACCTGTGTCCTCCACCTAGCTCAGTCCCCAGGCCTGGGGCTCACAGTCTGGGTGTGTGGGGGCCTTGGGTGGGGTGCAGGGAGGCAGGATGGCAGTCTCTGAACCCCAAACTGTGGGCCAGCCCGGAATGACACCTGGGGAGGTGGCCGAGGAGGTCTTGGGAGAGGTTTTCAGAGCCCACTGGACCCCTCAGGATCCGTGAGCTGCAGCCAGAGAGCAAAGCAGCAGTGACCCAGCCCCACGGCCCTCCCCTGCAGCCGGCCACCTAGACGCGCTTGTCACCCCTCCAGGTGTGGCTGGAATGGAGTTTTGCCTTCACCCTCACTGTTCCCAGGCTCCCTCTCACGTCGTTTTACATTTTCACCTGCTCCCTGTAATTCTGCAAAACCTTCCCAGGGTGCAGAACAGCCCTGCCACAGCTGGAGACATATCCCTGCCTATGCACTCAGGGTGGACACTGCCTGCCTTCACCGGCTGGGCTGGGAGCTGTAGGGCTCTGGCTACCACACTGGAGCACATTCCAGAGGCCTGGCCTTCACCAACACCCAGGGGCCCACAGCTGTGAGGCTGCAGCAGACCTGAGCCCCGGGACCCCTGACCTCCTTGGCACAGCTCTGGGTGGCAAGGGTGTCCTTTGTCTGCCCTAAAATGGGTCAGGGTCCCCATGTGCAGCTCCGCTCTGCGGGGACTGGGCATGGGCAGGTCTGGCCCTTTGTGTGTCCCCCAGACAAGGGCGCACGGCAGAGAGGAGGATCCCGGACCCCAGGCAGGCGGGCTATGTGATTTGTCTGTCGGGAGATGGAGCCTGATCAAAGGTCCCCGCACTGCTGCCAGGGAACTCAAAAGCCCCTGCGGCACAAGGCACTGCAAAATAAATATCAAACCAACATTTGAAGAGCTCAATACATTGATCATATTCCGCTGAACCTTCACCCCGTAACGATGGGACCATTTAAATGCTAATGCTATTTTTAAAGTCAATTATAGGAGTTTGCAAGGAAGGCAGCCAGCACCCCAGCCCCCTCCCACTCCCTCTCTGTCCATGGGCACTGGAGCGTTCCTGGCCCTGCGGGGAGCCTTCCCTCGCCATGGCCCCTGTCTTTGGATCACCCTGATACAGACGCGAGAATACTGTAAGTCGTGTGGGCCGCCGCGGGAGGCAGGTGTTGACACAGCCAGTGAGCGGGCAGAGGAGAGCCATGTTAACCCTTCCAGGACACCCACGCTGGCCCACGCCCCATCCCAGGGAGGCTTCCAGAATGTTCTTGACGTGAGTCCTTGCTTCCTTGTGGCAAAGTCCAGGTGCTGGGGCACAAGCGTGGGCATAAGAGTGGCAGCAAGGGGGTGCCTGCCCACAGCCCAGCCCCACGCGGGGTGCACCGAAGCCCAGGGCTCCTTGAGCTGCCGGGCGCAACTTTGACTACGACCCTCTGCTCTGGAGCAGGGCTTTTCCTGTGGGACCTTCAAGGTGCAGGCAAGCCAGGAGGACAGAACCAGGAGGGCAGGGGACAGAGGGGCTGGGCTGCCCCTGCTGTTGTTGGTTGGAGGATGAACAGGCTCCTGGCTGACTCCAAGTGTGGCTACCCGACGTGTTTGTCATTTGGGGCCTTTAGGTTCTGAGGGAGAGGTCCCATGGGGAGATTGAGGATGTTGTCCACCACCCCCTCAGAGCCCAAAAGCCTGGTCCTGGTCCTGGTCCTGGTGCCTCCGTCTGAAAGGACACTGCACTGGCACAAGGCCAGGGGTGTATGGGAGCCCCAGAGGGGCTGGCAGCATGAGGACAGCCCTCCAGGGCATGGATAGTGCAAGCAAAGGCCCTGTGGCAGCAGCACAGGATTATGCAGTGAGTGCACCCACAACTGCCACCAGCATGGGCACTGAGCCCACTGTGTTTATCAGCTCCTGGGCAGAGGATGGGATGAAGCCCAGGGTCACAGTTCCCAGGGTGGGGGGAGATGTGGGGAGAGCGGGCCGCAATGTCCCGGCAGGAGAGTATCTAGGTTACAAGGCACCTTGGTGGTGGAAACCCCTAAAGTGCCCCCACTGCTGGGGCCAGGTTTCCAGCCTTCAGAGGGAGAATAAACAAACAGGCAGGATTGCACAAGGCTGAGCTCCCTGCAGTGCCGGCTGCTTCCCAAGGGGGCCTCACAGGTCCCTGTTTGACAGGAGGGGAAACGGAGGCACATAGCAGAAACCAATTTCATTCACTGGGCCCCCGGCTGAGGTGGCCACCTGCGCCCTGGTCTTCCTCCACTCGTGTGCCTGAGTCAGCCCGACTCTGCTACCCCTGCTGGCGTGGCCCTGGATACCCACTGCCGAGGCCAATGTGAGACTCAGTACCCTGGCTGACCAGGCCCCATCCTGGTATGCCCTGTGGGCCTTGCCCTGGCTTCCAGAGGCCCCGTGTCCACCACCCAAGGACAGCATCGGAGTCCAGGAGGATGCATGGGACAGGAAGAAACCCAAGACGGCAAGTGCTGCCGAGCTCCCCGAGGCCGCCCCGATGAGGTCCCTGAAACAGGATCCTCCAATGTGAACTTGGCCACATAATACGGCTCTGTTTGGGCAGGGCTGGGAGCACCAGGGACCCAGCTATCTTTCAAAGAGTGATAGTTACGGAAATTAGTGGTGCGGAAACCCACACTCATCACTCACCAGGGCCTTATTAACTGTCCTAGGATGTGACTGGAGGCTTGGCCTCCTGACTTTGGGGCCTCAGAGAGGCCGTGCCCGGCCGTACTTCCAGCAGCGGTGCCGGGAGCCTAGGAGCAGGATTCAGGCCACATGGCCTCCTGTGGGGCAGCAGCGGCCCAGCGTCAGAGGGTGGAGAACAGCCCTGGAGGAAAACCAGGCCCAGGAATCGCCCGTCCATGTCCCCTGAACACTCCACCTCTGGGACGCCCAATTCCCTGCACCTCAGTTTCTCTGCCTGTACCATGGGAATCCCAGCAGCAGCCATGGGTTTGTCTGCAGGTGACCAGAGGCGGTGGGATGACCCTTGACCTTTGAAATATCCTGGAGATTGTCACCCACGCCCTCACCCTGGCCCATCTACCCCCTGAGGCCCTCATGGCTTGGAAACACCTTCCTGACCGAGTTCACATGGATCTTAAATATGTTCCAAATGCTGGTGTTACGAGACCCATGCTCACTGCATGGGGTCCCCGGAAGTCGTGAGAAATATAAATTTTCCAGATTTGTACATATTTCAAAATACCACACTGAGCCCCATAAACACGTAGTTATTATGGACCAATTAAATATTTTTTTAAAAAAATGCAAATTCTTGGTTACCAGCCCAGACCTGCAGGTCTGAGGGCCGGGGTAGAGAGGCACCCTCATTCACACCCTGGGGCACCATGGTGCCAGCCTGAGACCCCGGAGGGGACATGGAGGGCGAGGTCTTGTTCCATCCCCATTCCCTGAAGTTCTCTGTGAGAAGGTGACAGAGGGTGTTCTGCTGCTTGATGTCATCCCAGAAGCTTCCAGCACCCCTGAACCATCTCCTGGGTGGGCCCCTTTCCTAGGCCCCTCAGCCTGCCCAGCACCCCACGGGGTCTTTGCCCCTCCTGAACTGGCAGCATGGGGTGCAGCCCCTTGGAAAGGGTCTGTTGGAAGCAGAAGTCTTTGACCTTTAGTGGTCTCTTTGGCCCAAAGAGATCTTGGCAGGATGCAAAGCTTTCAAGGTCAAGCTGACGACCTTCTGCGCTGCAGGGATGTGCAGAGGGGCGTGTGCCCCACTGGGCAGTCCAATAGCATTGCCAGGAGGAATCTGCCACGGCCTGGGCCTGTTACTCAACACCGGCATATTGCACCTCGAGGTGGAGGGGAAGCCGGGCGATAAGGGGGCGGCCAGGGCCTCCAAGGCCTGTTCATTTTTAGCCCCTGGGAATGAATGAACGTGGGGCCTGGGCCTGTCCTGCAGCCTTTGATCCTCTGCCCCCGTGTCTCCAACTCGGCAGGAGCAAAGGGACTCGAGATAAACACACTTGACCGCCTCTCGCTCGTCCTGGCTCCTCCACCCGCCCCGGCGAGGCCCGAGTGCTGAAAGAGCCCTCAGCATGGGCGGCCCCGTGACCTTCACCTTGACTCCCTGTCAGGCGCAGATGCAGCTGGGGGTGCCCGGAAGGGAGAGGAGATGGTGAGCCTCTGCCTGCCCCACTGAGGGAGACCAGGCCCGGCAGGTCCCCCACACCTCCGTGGTAGCATCCACAGCCCGCACCCACCCGCTGTGTCAGACTGAAGCTTCCGAAGCTGCACAGACACTGGGTTTGGTGAGCGCTCGGGTAGAGGTCATGCAGCTCGCAGGCTGATTCATCCATCTGTGAGCTGGGACAAGGCGGTAATAGGAAGGCGCCAATCGCCAGGGGCAAAGTTGCGTTGCAAACTTATCAGAGGCAGGAACTCCGGCGCTGCGCCGTTAAACAGAATTCCATTATTGTTTCATAAACAGAGAGATTGAAGTGCCCAGGCCAGGAACGGATGATCATAGGGGAATGCGTTTCAGCTAAAGCCGTGAATAGTATTTGTTTTGAGTAAGTGGTTGTCTGCGCTAATAGTAGGGTATTTCATCGTTAAGAGCTTGTTGAGCGGGATTTATGGAGGACCCGGTGTGGCTGCTCCTGCGGGTCGCCGGGGAGGTGGCTGGGAGGCTGGGAGGTGGCAGCAGCATGGCTCCTGCTCTAGTGGACTCGAGTCACCCCTCAGAGATGTGACCTGCAGGTGTCAGGGACCAGACTGGGCTGTGGGCCCGGACCTGAGGCCTGAGAGTGACAGGACTGGGCTCCTGGCTCCCTCCGAGCCTCCGAGGGGCTGCTCCCCCGCCCTGGGCATCTCCTGCTCCTCAGGGACAGCTGTTCCCCTCTGCGTCTGCCGGCCAGGGTGATGGCAGCTGAGCTGCGGCCTGGGGCCATGAGTGTGGGCTGCACCCAGGTGGACAGGGCAGCGCACCCCACTCACCTGCTCCCCAGGACATCTGTGTGAGGAAGCGGGTGCAGGTGGGACCTCCTTCCCATCTTCTAACTCTCTGTGACGCAGAGTCAAGCTAGAGGAGCCCACAGCATGGGGACCCCGCCAAAACTGCAAACAGAGGCACCACGTGACCCACGTGCCTCTCGGGCATAGTCCCGGAAGAACGCACGCCGTCATGGTGCACGCACACTCGTGCTTATGGTGCACGGTTCATGCCAGCGGAGCTGTGGAAACAGCCCGGATGCCCACCAGTGCGTGGGTGGATGAGTGGAGAGAGCGTGCTTTCTGTGCAGAGCGGAATAGTACTTGGCCCCAAAGAAGAGTGAGTCCTGTTATTTGCGGAAGATGGGTGGACCTCGAGGCTCGCACTTAGCAAAATAAGTCAGATGCAGAAAACTAAATTTCCCCTTTCCTAAAACACAAGCAGGGAAAGGCTAACCTGAAGGGAGTTGAT
>PVJX010000903.1:0-88340 GCA_004027295.1 Dolichotis patagonum
CTACTTTACATGCTTTAACTTTGTAATTTGAGCAGCTATTTCCAAGAAGTCAGTATGTAATTAGTCAAGTAATAATTTCCTAGGTTTTATTGTTGTACTTTTCCTTTTTTCCTTGGAATGCTGTATGGTTGCTACCCTTTATTCTGTTTTATTTTGTTTTGTTTTTTCCTCTTTAAATAAAATTATAAAAAAAAAAAGAGCAGGAGAAAATCGATTACCAGTTGAAATAATAAATAACTTGTGTGAACATAAAGAAAATAAGAAAAAGCAAATATTAAGAGGAATTTCAGAATTCTTTAATACTTTAATTATCACTTAGGTTAGTTGGAGTAGAATCATCAAGAGGTACAATTAGAAGAAAATTTTCAGAAATTAAGAAAGAATACTGAAAATTAAAGTGAACCAGCACATCATATATCTTAAATATATGCGATGCTCACGTTTCAGATGTGCCTTAATAAATCTTGAGGGAAAAGGAAATCTGAAGTGGTCACTGAGTTGTAGAAAAATCACAATGCAGAAATTAGCATCATAATATATTATAGAGCACAGTTATTAGATCCTTCTCACTGTGTGTGTGTGTCAGTGTGTTACTGGGAATCGAACCTAAGGCCTCTGCACGCCACGCAAGACATACCACTGACTCACAGCTCCCAATCCTTTTTATTTATGTACTTATTTATGTATTTATTTACGTGCTTTTAGGTAGGATCTTGCTAAGTTCCCAGGCTAGCCTTGAATGTTCCACCCTCCTGCTTCACCTCCCGAGTAGCTGAGATTAGAGGTGTGAGGCACCTTACCCCAGCAGATCCTTCTCTGTCATCAGAGTAATAAAAGTAATAAATCAACATGAAGCCAAGCTTTCACGAACACATGATGGTAGCAGAGAAATTCGTGCCGTGGGAACTCCCGACAGAGAGGTGGCCGATCTCTGCAGTCGTCACGGCCCTGACGATCACTGCACAGCTGTCTCTGCACAGCTGTCTCTGCATGGCCCCGTCTCTGCTCTGGAACTCACCGTGTGTGAACCCGTTCCGGCTGCCCCATGTTTACAGGTGAGGAACCTGGGGCGCCAAGAAGTTCATTGACTTCCCCAGGAGAATCAACAAGTAAGCGATGTGACTGGGCTTGGAGTCCAGGTCATCAGAGTCATAGCCCATGCACTCAGCCACCGCACCGCACTGCACCCAAAGGACACAGTGTGGAATCTCCCTGTGCAGGTGATGCAGGCTGGTCATTCGAGTCAGGGACACGAAAGATGTCCAGGCTGTGTAGGCTGCCACAGAGGGCACTATAAAGTGGAGGCCACCGGTCCCCGCTTCTCTGGGAGCCCAGCAGCTACTTTCCCCTTCTCACTTCCACAGCCCGGGGACTGCTGCCCTGGACAAGGGCCGAGCCGTGTGGGCATCCCCTCGATGGTGCCTCAGCGTCTCACCCATCTTTCCGGTCACGTGGGCCTGGGGCCTGCGTGTCAACCCGCAGCTCCGTCAGGCCAGGGCCAGGCCAGGGCCTGGGTAATGGGCACATCCATCCCGGCTCCGTCATTTCTAAAAGAGTCGGGCTGAGATGAGGCAAGCTCAGAGGCTGTTCTTCCCAGGAAGATGAGGAGCGACCCATGCTGGTGAGGATTCTACACACAACTATGCCTGTGGGAAGACAGGACTTCGGAACTTCCCGTAAGTACACGCTTCTGTTCAGTGTTCTCCTATTGCACTGAATCCATCTCATGATTCTGTCACTTGTCTCAAACACAAAAATCCTGAAAGTGAATTGGAAATCAGAATCAAACGCTCATCCATGGAGCAGATTCATTCTCTAGGTGACAGTCCTATTAATGTCGCCATCATTTTTTAAAAATTCTGCAGCCACCTCAAAAAAGACCAGTGCCAGAAAGAGCTGAGGATCTGGTCATTAGGCCTGCAGACGTGATCAAGGTGGGTGGAGGTGGAAACAGCAGGCCCAGACCAGGGACTTGCTGGCAGTTCTGATTTCAGGGAAGTAAAAACGCATTAAAAAAAAATTCAGACACTACAAAAGCCTCCCTGAAAACTTAAGTGACAAGACATCTTCTTAGAAAGTCAGCAAGAGCTAATCAAAGGCTGGCAGGCTTCTGAAAGGATCACTGTGTGTTTATTTCAAAAGTGGTCTTTGAAGGTGTTTCAGAAGTCAAGGACACTTCCGGGGAAGTCAACCCAGAGTTACCAGGGAGAAAAAGAACAGAAACAAAAGGCCTCTTTTGTCTTCCCAGAGGACACCAGGCAGGAGCAGCCTCGGCCGTGCTTGGTACAGAGCCCACTGCTGCCCTTCTGTCCCCTTTTCGGGCAAGGGTGGCCCTTCCCTGAGATGTGATTCTAGGTCAAGGATGAGGCAGGTGACCAGGAGAAAAGAGAAGACACTGAGCAGTAGAATCAGCAGCCCGGGTGGCCAAAGGTTCACTCATCTTCTGATCCTCGCAAGCAGGCGTCAGCACAGAAGTCTCTCAGCCAACCATCCCAGCACGTTTCTTTGGGAAAAAGACAAATTTTTTAATTGGAATAAAGTCAGGATTGGCTGCAGGAACACGCAAACCTCGCTGTCACCAAAGGCCCCACACGAGCGACGCCTGCTTTCGTTCTCATGCACTGCACCGCCATTGCCGTTTTGAAAGTCCGGTAACTGCCGAGCAATGGGGCTCACATTTCCACTTCCCCCACCCCAGCCCACCACGCAGTCAGCTCGGACACTGCTGTACCCCTTCCTTCATGTGCGGCCTCTGGCTGCTTCCGTACAGAAATCGCAGAGTTGAATAGTAGCAAGAGACCACATGGTCTACAGAATCACAAATATTTACCACTTGACCTCTTACAGGAAAATAAAAAGCCAGTCCTTGCTTTGCAGAGCGCACGTCTGTTACCAGTTGGAAGTTCCCCTGGGGATTCTCTCCAGGTTCTTCGTTTCCTGAACAAAAAGTAGACAACACACACAGAAAAGGCAGAAAAAATGTACATCTGTTGGAGGTGGGAAAGGCAAGCACAGGCCAGTGACAGGCTTATAAGGCCCTGAGGGTGAAAGGAGGCAGTCTTTTGTGTTCGCATTTCCTGGGCTAGCTTCCCCTTCAAGCGAATAAGGTATCAAGACAGTTGTTCAAACAAAAACTCAGCCGCCCTGGTGCCAGATTCCAACTGCTGAAAGACTCTGCTGTCTTCCTGACAGACGCAAGCCAAGAGTTACAAGTACCACATTTCCATGTACAGTGCTCGGGAGCCTCCGTGGGGTCATCTTCCTGTGTTCTGCGCGTGTCCTCTGGGTTTTGGTGACTTCGACACATTCAGCCCTGTTCGTTGTCTGGTTTGCCCAGCCCTATCTCCTGCCCCCCATGCTGTGCGGAATCCAGGCTGGAAGCACCACTGCCCTGCAATGGACAGGCCATGGTAAGGAGGGTACAGAGGTGCGCACAAGCCTTCCCCTCCCCTCAGCAGCTTGCTCATTCTGCTTCACCTTCTTTCTCACCCCAACTTCTTCATCATCAAGTAACATGTTTGCCTTCTCTCACTAACTCGTGTTAAAATTATCTTCAAGCTCTTCTTACAATAGAAGGCGTTTTATACCTATAAAAGGATTTTTAAAAGATGATTGCTGCGTGTGGGTTTGTGAGCTTGTGAACATGTGAACTTGTGAATGTGTCATGGGGTGTAAAAAATTAAACCTTATGTGCAAAGTTGAAACTCTCTCCCATGGGCACTACCCTTCCCTTCTCCCAGGTGATCGGGTCTGGATCTGAAACGCCTCTCAGAGGCCCAGACATTGAGGGCTCAGTCCCCAGGGAGGCAGGGGCCCCAGGAGGCCTTTAGGTTATTGGGCCATGCCCATGGTGAGGGCTGTGGGACCCTGCCTCCTCCCTCGCTCTCTTATCTCCCTGGCTCTTCCTCTTGCAAGCAGTTTTGTTCCACTCCCGCCACGGTGTGCTGCCTCACTGCAGACCCCGAACCACAGGGTCAGCAGACCATGATCTGGAACCTCCAAAACTGTAGGCCAAAAATGAACTCTTTCTCTTTGCAAGTGGATTGTCTTGGATATTTGGTTAGAAAGCCAGGAAGTTGACAGATGCACCAAGCACTATCTTAAGTTTGTTCCTTAGCATGCCCACTTCCTGTTCCGTAATTTTGCTCTGTAGAAACATCCGCAGTGCCCTAAGGATCCCAGGAGCAGGGCAGATAGATATCCCTGCTCTCAATACTGGCCATTAGCTGCTGTTAAGCTTCTCAAAAATACTAGCTGCTTCCTCAGTAGAGCATTTCCTGCCCTCTTCTTTCCTGGGGTCCTCCTAGGAAGACAAGCAGTAAACTCTCAAGTCTTCCTTAGTAAAGCCAAGCTAGAAGTCTTCATTGTTTGAGCTTTCAGTTCCTTCCTCAATAGGCCAAAGCTTCATGTATCTATCTCTTCACCTCAGCTGTATTATGACCGATCTTCAACAAGGAATCCCAGAAAACCAGTGAGTCGGCCTCAGTGTCCTTGGTGGAACTGGGCAAGGACTTTACACCAGCATACGCTCCTTTCTCTGCCCGTACCACGGTCTATTCCACGAAGGATCTGCTTCCATGTGTGTTCTTCTGGTTCGCGCTGGTGTGATTAGCATCCTCCTGCACTTCCTTTGCCATGTGGCTGCCCTCTTCATTGGTTTGGAAGAGCCTGTGCCTCTTCGTTGAAGTCCCGTTAATACCCGCCAGCGCTGTCAGCCTGGAGACTGAGGCCAGAGCGGAGCGGTGAGGCCAGATCTTGAGCAGAACAAGCATCGCTGCACGAGACACCTGCCTCCAGTAGGCGTGACCGAGCGGCCTCCAGGTAAGGGAGGCTTTTCCCTCCACGACAAAGGCAGGGGCTGCGGCTGACTGTCTTCGTCAGGCCACAGAGTCAGGCCCCTTTGCACCTCTGCGACCCTCATCACCAGACTTCTCCACGGTCCAGACGTGAACACTGCCCTACTCTATGAGTATGTTCTACTCTCAGTAGAACAGTGCTCTACTGAGTGTCAAACTGCCCTGGGGACCCTCCAGCTGCCAGCATGTGCCTTCAGCTCACGGCCTATCATCTCGTTACATTGAATTTTAAATTTTTTAAGCTAATTTGCATTTTTCAAGTCCTTTGATGTTGCCATGAATGACCAACAAACACAAAAATACTTGTAATTATCACCGCCCCAATATTCAAGTTTATTGGCTACCTTTTCCCCCCACACTGCCCCTCATTCCAGCAATTCTTGTGGCACCACCACAGACCAGGTATTAAGAGTCCCCCAGCATGGTGTTCGCAGGGACTAGGGACAGTCAGGAAATCCAACCTCAAAATCCCATGTGGGAGGTCTGCTCTCCAGGGACAGCTGGTACCAACTATCTGGGTCCCAGAACACTGACCACGAAGCAAAGTTTACATGCCAGTTCCTTACTAAGACAAGCGAGAATGGGGAGACACGGACTTGAAGAACTGAACGTGTGAAATAAATAGAAAGAAATGTATTGCAGAGCTGGAATCAGTTTCAGAACAAAGCCCAGCTGCTTATACATCCGCAGGCACTTCTCGCCTCGCTGTGTCCCTGAAAGTTCTCCAAGGAGAAGAAGGGTGGGTGATTTCTCTGCTGCACCATCCCTTGTGCAGTAGTCCAGTGGTTAAAATCCTTTTCAGGTTCTGTTACTCAGGTGCCTCTGATCACGCTGGGGAAACCAGGATCCCTGGGTCCACTTCAGCTGGAACTGGCTTGGAGCAGCGTGGGACAGAGAAATGCGGAAGCCCAGCCTCGGCTCCGGGGCAGATGAAGAACCTGGGAATCAGGGAACAAAGAGCTACAGACGCTGGTCAAGGCTTTCGGGACCTCAGCCTGGGCCCGGGAGGAGGGCAGCACGTCAGACCTGTGGGGAGAATAAGGCAGGTCTGGGAGGGAGCCATTGCAGCATGATTTAGCTTCTCACCACCCTGACCCTCAGTGGTTCAGTTCTGAAAACATCCATCCAGCTCTAAAATGAGTCTTCAGATAAAGAAGCAGCCGGTTCTGCTACTTGGACTCAGAAGAAAAAGGAGCATTTGAAACAGTCCTCCTTTATTATTAGAATGGATATATTTTTAAAATTCATTCAGCTGTTCACTAATTTATCAGCTTACTTACCCATTTCCTAACATGCTAACCTACGGGACAATGTTTGATACGGTAGACATTTCAGGAGTCCCGGCCAGCCATGAGGGATGTTTCAAGACCTCTGATCAATGCCTGGAACCACTAATGCTGCAAACCCTATATATACTAACGTACATACCTACAATAAAGTTAAATTTGTGAATTAGACACAGAAAGAGATTAACAACCAATAATAAAATAGTTATAATAACACACTGTAATAAACTTGCCAATGTGATTACATTTGCACTTTGGTTTATTATTAAGTCAACAAGCTCTGCTCTGCTCTGCTGGATAGTTTCTCCCTTAACTGAGACAGCCACCAAGTGACAAACAGTTGGGTAACATATACAGCATGGATACACTGAACAAAGGACCAAGCTGTGTCCTGGGTCACCAGAGCAGAGCATCAAGATATGTCACCGTGCTCCTCAAAGCTCTGTTCAATTCCTCTGCATACACACCCATGATAAAGCTTACCTATGAATCACTTACTTCTGGAATTTTCCATTTAATATAGATGACTGTGGGTCACTGAGACTACTGTAATTTTGTTCATTCCACATACATGAGGCTGTTACTGCTGAACGTGTCTGACAGGTAAGGAACCGAAGCTCAGCACAATGAACAAGAGCTAACGCATGCCTGGAGTCGGGAGCCGAAGCCTGTCATGACTGTAAATCTGCTCTTTCTGAACTCTGCCCCGTTACCCAATTGCTCTATTATATCTGAGGTAGTCTACATCTTATGGAAGAACAAAAACAGCAAAAGAAAAAGCAAACTTTTCCTTGGGTTGACTTTGCTTTAACTTTGTCCCAGACACTTCGAGTTCTGTTGTCCTTGCTGGGGAATCTGAATCTGGAGGCTTATAACGTAATTACTAGCACTTACCTACCTTAAGCGGCAGCCCAAGCTGGATTTCCGCTGGCCGTGGTCGAAGGCTGGCTTTCTGCTCGGACTGGTCCCGCGCTGTGGCAGCGGGATGTTAAAGACTTTGCAGACTCCGGCGTCGTCAAGGTGAAATTTTGAAAATAATTTCTGCTGACCAGGATCTCCTTCGGGACACCTTTGTAGCAGTTTCCTCCCCTGCTTCCCTTGAACTGTAGACCTCTGTAAAGAACCAAGAAACCCTCTCTTCCCTCTTCCGTGACTGACGCTACTCAAAATGCCTGCATCAAAAAGTGAGAAACCTCTATAACAGAATTTCTGTCTTCTTCATTGACTCTCAGTTAACAAAAACATAACAAGGTAACATCCCTTGAAATTTTGACAATTAAGAGTTCAAAGACCCACTGTACATTTCACCTTTCAAAAAAAGGATAAAAGGGATTTTGTAGCTCCCTAAATTTAGTGATAGCTTAATGCTCTCTCTTTACTTAAAATATTGAATGTTTCTCGCAGGTTGAGGAGAAAAACAGGACTTTATTGATACAGACGGTCTGCTACTTCAGCCTGAAGAATTTACATGAAGTCTGCATTCTGAGCTGAGGGCCCTGGCCACTGCGAAGTGTCTTACACTTTTCCGCCATCCGCTGGTGCCTTAGTCCACTTGGACAGCTGTAATAAGGTACCATGAACTGGTGTCTCAGAAACAATTTTATTCCACAGCTGTGGAAACTGAGAAGTCCAGGATCTGAGTCCTGGCAGATTCCAGGTCTGATAGCCCCATCTCTCAGAGACAAGGGCTTCTTGCTCTATCCTCAATGGTAACAGAGGCAAAGAATTTCCCAGAGACCTCTTCCATAAGAACAGTACTTTCAGCCACCTCCCAAAGGCCACACCTCTAAATGCCATCACTTTATGGGTTAGGATTCCAACAAGACTTTTGGGGTGAAACAAACAGTGAGGTCATAGCACCCAGAGGTGCTGCAGTGCCTTCCCACCCGCTGCCAGTAGGTCCTTATGCTTCACACACAGTGCCCAAAGCCTGAGTTAGACTAGTGTCAAACTGAAGCAAGCTAACCAGATGAAACTGGACTTCTGGAAGCACTGACTGGACGTGGGTGGGGTCCTGGGGGAAACGCAATGGCTGTTGCTGTGGGATTTCCAAAGAATCAAGCTTCCAGGTGGCTGTGCTGTGTGAGCCAGGAAGCTCAGATAGCTGGGAGAATGCATCCCTGGTATCTCACCCAACACAGCCAGGTCATTTTATTAAAATACCCAAAGGCTCATAAATGTCAACTGTTATTCAGGGACAAAGATTACACTACCTTAGGATGAGGTTTCCTCAGAAATTCCAGTCCTAACTGAAATCCATCAATGTCCCTCCCTGCATGACACTTCAAACTTAACAGTGAGAGTGGATATAGGCCAGAGTCCACAAAATTTTTCTGTAAAGGACAAAGAGTAAACATTTGAGGACTCACAGGCCCTAAGGGCTCTGTCAGACCTGGTGCAGCCATTGACTATATATAAATTCACAAGAACGGCTATGATCTAATAAAACTTTATTTATAAAAGCAGTGTGCAGACCCCTGCTATGAGATGAAAAAGACGCATCGCGAATCTTACAGCTGACCTCTTGGGAGGTCTGGGTTCCAAACTTTTCACTGTGAGTGGTGCAGTGAGTGTCTCATCCAAGATAGGTGTTGAACGTCCCATTTATTCTCGTCTCCTCCTCTTCTTTCCCATGAAAGAAAAATGCATCACAGTCCCCTTCCAAATGCGTCAGGCAGAGAGTGCTGTCCTCAGACTCACAGTTGCCCTTTCTGATGGTGACCACGCAGGTGGTGGCTGAGCTGCAACCTCCACATTTTCAGTCAGGACTGATGAAGGTGGGGTGGCATTTGCACAAAGAGAGCTGGCTCAGCAAGCACAGAAGAGAAGGATTTTCTCTTTCAGTAGGAAAAAAAAAATTAAAACACCTATGCTGTGTTTGCACTATATTTATTTTATCGAAAGCTTAAAATCATACCACACTATACTGTATAATTATAGCATAATGTCTGATAATGTCTGTCCTTGCAACTAGAATACGAGAATGAGTTCTTAGAGCTGGAACTCACATAGTAATTGGTCTCAGCCCCATGGAGCAACTCACATGTGGCGACTCTGTTGCACAGTCCACTCGGAATGAAGATATTATGTGTTACTAAAGCATCTGCTGTACTCGGGTCATGGAAGCTTTACAGAGAAGGAAAGCAAATATGTACTTCCAGGCGCATCTGCAATGGGCAACACTTCCTGATATATGTTCTACTGCTGAGCTAAATTTAGATGGGAACCCTGTCTGTGTTGATGTGTGGACTCCAAATATATCAACCTAATAAGCACAATTGGCTGTTTATATCCTCAGATTCTCTTCCAATGGATTCAACCAATTGTAGGCTGAAAATACCAGGGGTAAAAATGCACCCATATTGGGCATACGCAGATTTTTTTCTTGATATTATTTCCTAAACAATACACCGTAACAGCCATTTGTATCCATTTACACTGTGCTGGGTATTTTAATATGGGAAGCAAAGTATCTGTTATATAAAAACGTGGCACCATTTTGTAAAGGACGTGAGCAGCCACAGATTTTGCCGTTCTCGAGGGAGACGAATGCTAAAGCCAACCCCTCCAGCATACCAAAGACGATGACTGCGTTTAGGAGCCAATCCGATGATTTGCTATGTGGAAAAATCTTGAAAAGCCATCTAGGGACGACATATATTATCACTTACCTAGAAGGCTTGAATTACATACAGTAGACTTCAGCAGAAGATCAGACCAGAGGAAAGGGAAGGCAAGGAGCCGCAGCCACTGGGGAAAGAATTAAGCCTCCCTCCTCCCCTCTCACTGCCACGTATTTGGCCTCTGCAAAGGATCCCCAGAGGGAGGTAAGTGAAAGTGGAGGGTTTGTTTTCCTTTCTCCTCAGGGGAGAAGGGGTGAGTGTCTTGACAAGTTCCATTTTCATCTCTAGAGATCGTGAGGGCGCTTCCTAAGTCAGGATCCTTTCTTGTGCAAATGATCATCTCATAGCAGTCCTAGAACGCTGTGTTTCTTCCCCAGTTGAATCTAGGACCTTACCAGGAAGCAACTCGATCAGCTTCACCAGGGACGGTCTATTTCCTGTATTTTGGCTAACTGTTAAACGCAAAGATTCCTTGACCTTGCATAATCTGAAAAGCCTCTGCTGAAGAATTTGTGCCCTCTAATAAGAGGTGACAGAGTCTCAGTCTGGGAAAAAAAAGTAGCAAACTTCATGGACCCCTTGGATTCCTTTGTAAAAATTAATAATGGTACTTACTTTGCCTCTGTGAACCTAGGACCATGCCCAAGTCATCAGTTACAATCCTGGTCTCAGCTAGTCCCGGCAGCCCAGTTTCTTGCTCTCCTTCCAGCTTTTGTTTGAGGTTGAATATCCCACAAATACATGAGTCATGCAGCATAACATGACCCGAAGGGTTTCTGAGGACAAATGGTACATTTCTGAACCAGCTTTGTTCTGCCTTCCCCTGACTTTAGAAAGAGATACAACTGTTCTATTCAGGGATTATCCTGCCAAACAAAAGCCAGGAATCCAAGTTCTGCTAACACTCACATTGGGTTTACCAAGTGTTGCGGGCTTCTGGCCAAGGTTAACGCCAGCTGGGGAATCGAAGAATGAAGAATTCTCTGCCCTAAGTTCCAGCATTCTGTCCACCGGAGCATCCCTGCGACCCCCACCACTGAGCCTCACAGACTCGGCATGAAGATACGTCATCGGCCTCTCCTGACAGCCCGCTGGGGTTTCTCATTTAGCTCTCTGCTTGGCAGCCAGGTCTGGAACATTTGTTGGGGCTCTGCTACTGGCCCCCCTCCAAATGGGCAGACCTGGGAATTTGTAGCCATACATTTAAATAGCTTATTTAGCTGTGCATGTCCCTCATTAATTGCTCCTGCCTGCAATTGAATTTGTGCTCGGTAATTTTCTCCTTATACTGAGAATACAGATGAAATTTGATGGGCCATTCTGGCCCCGGGCCGACAAGTGCGAAGCTTCCATCATTTTGATGACAAGTGCAGAGGACAGAGAGTGACATCACCAGTCACGGGGCACCGGGGTGCTGCGTTTCAGAAAGCAGTATCAGAACTTGCCTAGTTCATCATTTATATCGCTTGCTTTTTAGCTTCTTCCCCGGGTTTTGCCCATGGGAGACCGCAGGGCCTCCCAAGCGGGGTGTGCACCTCCTGTTTAATGATTCCTGATGGAGACGCAGGGCCACCGTGTTCTTTTCCATGCCTGAACCCTCAGCTGATGGCTGAAGACACGGACATTTCGCCAACCCTAGAACTTTGCCTTGTGCAAGTGCCGTAAGGATTCTTCATGAACTGTCCAGCAAGAGTCCTTTCCAGTGGAATGGCTCCATGAAACAGGAGCCAGTAATTAGCAGGCAGTGTGTTTCTCCTTCATGCCACGCACAGACAGTGTTTGGCCGGGCAGCCGTATCTGCCCACCTCACTCACCACATCTATTCTCCCAGACAGGTGCAGAGCGACTCCCCAAGAGAACGTGTTGGCGAGAACAGTGTGAGCGAGGGCTCTCATCACCAGCGGCAGTGCCAGGCGCCAAGGAATGCAGGCATCATCAGGGCCCAGTCTGCGTAATGACTCTGGGCATTTGGCATGGACTTATAAGCTGTGCTAGGCCGCTTTTTCTGAACGCTGAGTGACTGTGACTTGGGGACAATGCTGAGATTTATTAACAGTAAGCTTTGGCCCAATACCAGTGTCACACTGCATTAGAGAAAGCTCCAGCCTGCCTCGGTCATTGAGCCTGAGCCGCAGGCACCTCCCAGCCGCCTCATGTGGGTCTCTGGTGCTGCTGATTAGCTTTGCCTGGACTGTGAGGATAAGAACCCAGGATCCCATGGTTTTCCACATGCGCGTGTCCTGAGAGGCTTGAAGCTCTGTGAAAGAAGAAAGAATTCTCTGAGCATCATCATGGAGCAAACTGGTTTTTATCCAGGGCTTAAAAAGGCCCGGGCCAAATACAGCATGCCCTTCTCCTCCCTACCGTCCTTCCTTTCTCTGCACTGCTGTCCCTCCACCGTCCAAGCAAGGAGCAGAGGCCAGTCTCAGTGCCTTCCCCTCTCACATAAACCCGGACCCCAGCGAGTAACCAGTGGCCCACACAGCCCTCACCATGACACCTGGATGCATTACTCCCCCATATTCCTGTCACAGGCTCCTAACTCACGGCTCAGCGAGACCAACAGAACAGCTCTGACTGCGGTCCCCAGGCCTCTAGTCCCTCCTCAGCCACATGGGACTCTTCGTGCCCTTGACACTTGGGATGGTTTGAAGATGTCTTGTTCCCAGTGAAACTCAGATGGAGGTTTAATCCCCCAGCACGGCACTGTTCGGAGGTGAGATCTCTGAGAAGTCGTCGGGACTCCAGAGGGCCACCCTCGGAACTGATCGTTTTTCTTCATCTGCGAGGTCTCCTGAGAAAGTCAGGTCTCTGGGAACTGGATTTGTTACCAGGAGAGGGGGTTGTTTTAAAATGAACGGAGCTTGTGCAATTTATGAGTGCATTGCCTTTAATTGTTAGAAAAGAGAGGGAGATGGGAAGGAAACGAGTTCATTAGCTATTTAGAAAGAGACTACACAGAAAGCAGTGTTACGGTTTAAGTCTAAAATAACCACCAAAAGACACTCAGAGGTGGTTAGGGGTGGTGTAATCACTTCGCCTCCTTTAAACTGATTTCTCTCAAGGATTTTGCCACAGCGCTAGAGGGCTAACGCAGCTGGCTGTATGTTTTACACCCTTTAATGGGACGGTATCTCATACTACTAGAAAGAACGGCAACCCAAGCTCTGTGGGAAAATGGATGTTGTGGAACTATAACTTTTCTTTGGGAGGCAAAAAGAATTTCCTACAACGTGGGCAACTGTCTCACGTATGTTCAGTCAGGTATTTCATAAAAATATTACACTTGCTCTACAAATCTAAGTCCTCCAACCAGCATCAGACCTAAGAGGGGTAAAAGGTCACTGGCAGAATATTCCCTTCCCGCCATGCTGAGACACTCTGTCCATGCCCCTGGGTCAGCGGGAGACTGCCTTCTGCAAGATAAACACAACCACAGAAATCCAACCACATCCAAAACTCCCAGCAGGAAGGAGACACAAAGGAGAGAGCAACAAGCCTCATAGACTTGCTGGAAATGCCAGGAAACGAGCAGGAAGTCTGCTGAAAGAAATCAAGATACACATGGCTTCGGTGGTGGTGGTGGTGCTGGTGGTGGTACTTTTTTCCCTTCAGTCTGCCAGCTCATCTGTCCATAAATAAAAGCTATGAAGTTGTTAAGACAGGGATTTGTGTTCACTCTTTGCTGGAGAATAAACTTGTAACGTCCAAGTGTTAGTGTACCAAACGCTAAGTGTCTTAATCCTTTTCATTTTGGGGTCACCTTGACAAACACAGACATACACATCACCCCTCGACAGCAAAGACCGAGATGAAGCAAAGGCATCAACACTCACCTGGGAACTGGGCTGGAGTGAGACATGGAGAAGGCTGACAGAGCAAGAAGTCCCCTTTTCAGAAAGCCAGCTCGTCTCCATCTTGGCGTCTAAGCATTTACTCCCCACCTCAAATGGCCAGAGATCTTGACTAACAACTGACTTCACTGTTGGAGACCACTATGAAGTGACTCTGAGCAGGATTTAAAATTAACTGATTGACTTTCTATGTTTATCTGTGTCTGTCCTAGGCTCGGCCCCTTGCCTGGCGATGGGAGCTGATTCATAGTACGTGAACCTTTGTGAATCACTGGTCCTGGCTGAGGCTGTAGTGGCCTGTGAGGCCAGAATTACCTCAAAGGGCACGATAAGACCACAGCTGTGGACACTTGGCTCAAACATCAATTAAGTAGCTAGAGACGGCAGCTGCAGGAATTACTCCTACAGTCTCACTCCTACCATGTCTTCATGCTAAGACAGTTCTCCTAAATTAATGTGATTTATTACTTGGAGACGTCCTTAAAGTGACTCCCAAGGTCCTGCTCTTTGCCTGCACTTTCCTCAGTTTCCCTGTCCTTTGTTTTGGACCTAATAAAGTGGGTGGTCCAGAGAAGTCTTTGTCTTAGCCCTCAGAGTGTCGAACTCAGCTGAAGGATTTTGACCCTCTTAGAGCCCTAAAATCATACCATTTGCCTCATTTATTTAAACCTTCTCTGCACACTCGTTTGGGAGATTGGGGAGCTAGGTCAGGACCTGATGCTTCAACATCCATTTTCAGTGTAGAATTACCTATCAGAATCTAGGACATGAGAGAACTCAAAAAGTAAAACGCATACGCTTTATTTCTTAGCCTACTTTGGTTCTGTCCAAGACGTAATTCTGGACCGATGTCCTTCAGCCCTAGGTCTCAGAGTTGCTCCATGGGAAACAGGAAATGACCACCAGGGTTGTCATTTCATCCGCTGAGATGACAAATGAAAGCAGCACACTGACGGCCACCACAGATAAAGTGTAATAAGTTCCTCCCCCTTCTAACGGGAGGCTCGTGTGTTTCACGTCTTGTTACCGTCTCTATGAGGCACCCACTCTCTGTTGAGCAGAAACCCTCTGCACGTGACTGAGCTGATGACGTTCAGAAGTCCCCACGCACCTTACTGCTCACTGGCACGACTGTCACCGGTTGTGCAGGCTGCTTTCCATGTCAGAAGGCAAAAAGAATTTGATTTTCATCCCCTTAAGTGAGATAAAATGTGAAGATTGCACAAGATAGATAAGATCATTTCCCTGGTAGGTCTTGCTTATTCACATCTCATTTTCAGCGCCCCAGAAACTAATTTCTCCCGGGTTGTGGTTTTCTGTTCTTACACACTGAATGTGAAACACAGCGGTAAATTGATGATGCTGGTGTTTTGGGAGTGTGTGTGGTCAATAGAGGCCACACGCTATAAAAGGAAAAAAGTAATTTCTTCTCAGTGCAAAGTAACCCACGGATACTAAATCAGTTGCTACTAGGTCAGCTGTGAAGTGATTTCCATGTAATCAACAGTTCTTTTTCCCTTATATTAATGGCTGGGTAACAGTGACAATCGGAAACTCACCAGAATTAAACCCTATCCTCAGCCATCAGCTATGTCTAATAATACAAGTGTCTCTGAGGGCACAGAGGTCTTGGGAAGCACAGATACGTGCCCTCATCCTTTAAAAAGGCATTAAGAGAATATACAAAAAGAGTGAAAGAAAAATATGCCCTTCTATGTCGATCTGAACACACATATTTTCCTTTGCTTGTTTTAACCCAATTCTCATTTAATGGCCAAAGTCTGTAAAATTAGAGGAAAATCTATTCCTGGTGCCAGAAACAAAGAAATGAGGACATTCTCAGTTAGAAACTTCTAGAAACATCTGTAAGATGTTTTTACAGAATGGTTTAGATTGAGAAATAGGCTGATATACTCCACTCCTTCCTGCCAGCTATTTATGAAGTTGGAGTTTTTAAAAATCCAGAACCCCTCCAATTCCAAATTTGGCAGGGTGGGAAAAGTGGGCTGGGTGTTGGCACAGTCCAACAAGCGGCAGTGGCATCAGTGCTGAAAGGGCAGCAAGGACCTGGTAAAGCTCCAGCAGTGTCCCCCAGACGAGCTCACATCTAACCCTCCCCAATCACCTGTATGACTCCTGGGGTTCAGAGCAAGGTGAAAATGTAGGGCACTGCATTCAAAAAATAAAAAGCATTCAGAATTTTGGAATGGCAGTTGCAGACCGTCATGCCAAGCCTGGTGCCCTCCTAAACCTGGGCATTATGCGATTGCGTGGTCACACCTGCTGCCTCCAGCCCTGCCTCCTCTGCATACCTATCGGCTTCTGTGACCACTCAGTTCTCACCTTCTTAGTCATCAAGCACCAACCAGGCCTTCACCCCCGCATTAACCCAGGCTCCTTCCTCTCCGGCCCACCCTGACCTCAAGCCCCTCTGAAGTCCGTGACTTGTAACCGAAGGTCTCCCACATTCCCACGCCAGTGTGCTGTACTGCTCCTTCTCTCACAAAGCTCTTCCCGAGACCACTGCAGGACCTGAAGCTTTGCCAGGCGGGTGCCTCTCCCAGTGAGGTGGGGACAGACTGGAGCCCTCGTTGTCCCATCTCACTGTGCTTCCAAACAGTCCCTGTCAGTCCACTTCTCAGACTCCCAGTCTGCCGACCCCCTCGCCTCGCCACTCCCAGCACCCTCTGCAGACAGCCACAGTCACTGTCTGTGTTTCCACTTCTATTCCCGGCACCTTCTTGCCAAACCTAACATCCAAACGCTTAACGTACCCAACCCCAGCCTATCCAGTGGGTCCCTGGGCCTCCATCCCTTCTCCTACTCCACCCCTCCCCATCCCCACCACCCCACAGCCATTCCCTGCGTGGAACAGGACCACCCCCAAGTCCCAGATCAGGAATTCCGTTCCTGTGAGGCCCTCCCTTCTGGTTAGCCGACTTTAGCAACTTCAGTGACACAGTGAATTATCCTGATCAGGAGAGTCATTGACTCCCTCCACCACGGTGGCACCCATTCCACCACTTAGCCCCTTTTGGAGTGCATAGTTAGTCCTCTGCAGAACCCATGCACCCCTCAACTTGCCCTTCTTTATATTCTTGTGTTAAACTCCAGCCATCTGCCTCCTTCTGCCAACTAAGGTCCACTAATCCAAAGGGATTCCAAAGTAAACAGCCAAGATAATGAAGTGATGGCCACATCTGATGATCTTGTGACCTTTTGTTTAGCTTTTTGTTTTAATTTTAAAGCTAAAGAAATAAATTGTCAGCATCCTACAAGATTGAATACACTGCTTCAAAGGAACAAACTCCAGAATGGATGGTGAATTCTAAAATTCTACCACATAGAATGAAACCTACACGATTTTTCGAGTGAAGCCTGTGGCCTCGGGCCTGCCCTGACGTACGAGGGTAACAAGACTCTGAAGCCCTGCCTGCACCCCACGTGTGTCAGACTTCCCAGACACGGGCACACTGCACACCGCCAGAGGACAGATGAGAAAAGCAACAGAACTGAGAAGGCAGAGCGCACAAGAACAACAAAATCAGCAAAGCAAGTCTTCCGAAAAATAATTGTGAAAACAGTTGCAAAACTAATCTAAATGTCAAAAGTAAACACTGCTTTGAACGATACATACAAAATGCTTAGACCCGAGTCTGGCACCCAGCTGACTATTATTACAAAAGAACTAAAGGGCTTCGTAATCTCAATCTAAAGTCCCAAACTGTAAGAACAAACTCTCAAGGGAATGTGATGGTGAAGGGAGGACTCACACAGAAAATGTAAGGAGAAAAGTAATAAACTCACTTTAAATTTTTCATCCTGCGTCAATTGAAGTCGGAAACTATCTCCTCCTTCTGGACGTTGATAATAGACGCAAGATGTGTGTTTTCACATATGCGTGTTTGCATATGTTGTTTCACTTAAGGCTGTGGGCCTCCTTCTAGGAATACAGGTGCTCTTTAGGGAGCAAAGTGTTCTCTTCTTGTTTCTCTAAGTACACTGGGCTGCTGTGGAGGGAGACAATACAGTGACCGATGAACACCCAAGTCCAGATACCCAAGTATCAGCTAAATTGGAATTCGTTTGGTCGCAGGACCAAAAAGGCAGCAGGCTTCCTTTAAACTGCTCCGATTCCTCAGTCCTGCCCAAGGACAGCAGGCAGCCTTGTCTCCCACAGGAAGCTGACCGGTGTCAACCCACACAGAGGCGGAACCAGGGCTTCCAGGGCCAGGGGCGAGCTCTACCCTCAGGTCAGCCTGAGAATGTCATCACACGCCACCTGCTGGGCCAAGACTCACAGCGCAGTAGCAGGCTCTGCTCCTGAGCTCTGGCCTGTCCTTACCCCTACCGCGGAGGGCCACAACCTTCTACACAACAGCATCAAGTAATGATAGGCACGACAGCTCTCTAACGGCAGAGGTAGTTGTTTGAATTGAGAATGAAAATTGCCCGGGATCCACGTGAAAGAAAGCAGACTGAGGATCACGAGGTCTGGATGAGATAAAAGATGTGAAAAGAGCCGGAAGGAAGAGTGAGGACATCTTATCTTAGGGTGGGTAGTTTTTAATGCCCATCGTTTTGTGCATAGGCAAATATTCATCCCATCTTGTGCACTCTCCTGTAAGTGGGGGAGACGCCCACCTCACGTCTACGGCTGGAACTCTGCAAGGCACCATCTGTTCTTTTCCTTTACCTGTGTGCTTGAGAGAATGCAGAACATTCTGTTATTTTAACGAACCTGCCTGGGGTTGGGGGAAGCATATGGCTCTCTAAGGCACTCTTCACCTGAAATTACAGTGCAGAGTCTATTTCTTTTCAATTCACACACCAAGAATACTGTTTGGGTGTGAGGGCTGTTGTGCAAGGAGACCTCCCCGGGCATGAATCTCCAGGGCGCCTGGCTGGCTGGCGCCCTGAACCCTTGCCTGCCTTCTGTCCACAGCACGGGATAACTAGCACCCTGTTCACAGCCTTGCGCTGCGGTTACATCCCACTGACTCTCCCAAATTGGATATTAATGATTTACTTGATGAAATCTAGGCTGCTTACAATGCATGATAGCGTGAGCTCTTAAAAACAATAATGAAAAGAGAAAGTGTTGCCCTCTTCCCGAGTGGGCGTGGCTAGGCTGATGATTCATGCAGGGGGTCTCCTTCAGCTGGGAGTGAAGGCGGAGGCTGGTGGAGGAGGAGGAGCTGGCTGCCCATCTGCCCCAGACACCTGAGCTGCCTATGGATGGCCCGGGAGTGGAACAAAGGGAGAGGGCTCTTCCCGGGGAGCTGAACTGATAGAAACATTCATATTCTCACAAAAAGCCCCCGTGGCAGGCGGGAATGCATGGATGGGGTGCCAGCGCACTGCTAGCGACTGCTGGGCCCCAGCCCTGGCCCTAAGAGCTCTCCACATGCTTGGCCCTGAAGTTCGCATAGATCACCTCCTAGGAGAGCGGGTCAGGAGCTCCCAGCTGCAGCCCATGGTGCACCCACTACTCAGTTCCCCCACGCACTGCCATGCTGCCCGTACAATCTACCGGCCACCTCGGACTGGTTGGGAGATTTCACGGAGGTCTCAAAAGACATAATTTTCAAGCAAAGTCACAATTCACTCATATGCAGCAACATCTTGTGCAAAGTTTGGCCCTGTGAATTGTCTCCTTTTATCTTCATACCTCGTCACATAGAGGGGATGCATGGACACACTTTTTATGAAGCTCACTTCGGTGCACTATCTATGATGCTGCTGTTTTATGAAGATACATGTTTAAATGCTTTAGAGATAAATCACTACTATTTTAAGTTTTTTCCTCTTTGCATTGTGGTAAGAACACGTAGCATGAAATCTTTCCTCGTTAGCGAATTCCTAAGTGTGTAATACAGCATTGTTAGCTGTAGACACCACATTGCACAAACAGATACCAGTGTTTACTCATCTTTCATCACTAAATTTAATAGTCACTGAGCAACTCCATTTCTGTCTTCCCCCAGCCCTGGAAACCACCGTTGTCTTCTGTTTCTATGAGCTTAACTGCCGCAGAGCCCTCCTGTAGGGGGAGTTATGTAGTGCGCTCCGTGTACATCTTACTTCACTGGGCACTGTGCCCCCAGATTTATCCATGTGCTTCCAAGTGACAGGCCTTCCTTCTTGTTCAAGGCTGAATAAATTGCCATTGTGCACAGATATTTGTTTTTATTCTTCACCCACCAATGGACATTTAGTTTGCTCTTATGCCTTGGCTATTATGAGTAATGCTGCAGTAGCATAGAAGTACAAATACCTCTCTGAGATCCCGATTCCATTTCCTTTGTGTAAGCACACAAAAGTGTGATTTCTGGGTCATAGGACAATTCTAAGTTTTTTGTTTTTTGAGGAACCTCCAAATAGTTTCCCACAGTGGCTGCAAACTGTACAAAGTTTTCATTTTCTCCACATCCTTGCCTAGAGATAATATATGCCATCCTAACAAGTAAAAGGTAACTAAGGTGATACCTCGCTGCAATTTTAATTTTGCATTTCCCTGATGATCGGTGATGTTCAGAGCCTTTACATATGCATAGTGGCCATTTGTGTATCTTTGGAGAAATGTCTATTCAATTTCCTTGCTCATTTTTAAATGAGGTTATTTGGATTTTTGCTATAGAGTTACAGGAGTTCATTCATTACATATTTTGCATACTAACCCCATATCAGACATATGGTATGCAACTATTTTCTCCCATTGTGTGGGCTGCCTTTTCACTCCATTGATGGTTTCCTTGCATTGGTCTTGACAATGATTTCTTAGCTATGACACCAAAAGCACAAGCAACCAAAGCAAAAATAAACAAGCGGGACTACATCAAACTGAAAAGCTTCTGCACAACACAGTCTTGTTTCATTCTCAAGTTACATGAAAATGGAGATCTTCTCCCCGTTCCTGAACCTTACTTTGTAGGCAGTCACTTAGACAAGCCGATCCTCCGCCAGACATGCACAGAGACACAGGGATCTGAGAGAAGATGGGGCCAGGGTGGGGAGGGCTAGAAAAACGCTTTGTGTACCACCTCAAAAGGACTTTCTCAGAATCCTTCACGCAAGTATGTTGTGCAATATCTTATTTTAGACATGCCACAGAGGAAGAAACAAAAGCTCGATACACAAGCAATTGGACCAGGTTCATGCAGCTGGCAATGCCAGTGTGTGCTTAGCCCAGCAACTCTAAGCTAATATCTTCATCATAAAAAGGAAGATGGAGCTTGCCACTCACAGAATACTCTCCCCAGCAAGGAAGGGCTGTAGAGGGAATGACGTATGTTATTCACATTACAAATGCTAGGCTGGGTGCCAGGCTCTTCGGGTCATCATCTCACTGCATCTCTCAAAGTTTTGAGACAGGCATCACGGCCATCCCCATTGCTCGAATGAAGACTCTTGGTTCAGACCTGACAGTGGAAAAGAAGCAGGCTCGGCGTTGGTTCATGTGACTGCCTGTTGGGATCCCAACTCTGCAAAACTGTGATTCCAGTTTCACATCTCTCTGTGGCCTGGCTCTTCCCACGCTCTCCCTTAGAACCTTCCCTGGATCCCCTCACCCCAATTCCTTGGACAACCATGACAGTTCCGAGATGCTGGCTGAGCACGCTGCAAGAGAGCAGGAGCAGGGAGGACATGGCTGTGGTGGCAGGAGGTCAGGCACTGACCGGGAGAGAAGGGAAGCAGAAGTGCGCAAGCTTGCTCCAGGCCAGCTGGACTGCACCGCAGTGGAGACTCCCTCCCAGGAATGGCGAGAGGAGAAAAGGTAGATAAAGACGAGCGGAGACAAAGAAGCAAAAGAGATGGGCAGTAGAGTAGGGGGATAAAATCAGATGACTGAGCTTGGCTACGTGGGCACACAGGGGGGGGAGGTGTACAGAAGAGAGGTACACCGTTACGCGGGAACGTGGAGGGAACCAAAAGGTGAGTTTTGCCTTTGACCAAGATGCAGATTAGATTAGTCAGATACCTGTTTTCTCCAAGCTTCAGTTTCTGTGTTTGTAAAGCAGGATGACCCGATTCCAGCCTCACGGTGCTCTGGTGATAATGAACTGAGATAGAGCCTAAAGCACACCTACCCCAAGGCTGATTCACAGCAAATGTTTGGTAAATGTTAGCTACAGGTCTGTGTGCTTTTCCTAAACAAAGTTAATGGGAAATAAACAGGGAACACCCAGGTAGGGGGAAAGGACAAAGCAACTGGCTGTGTGTACTAACTGGGTCACTGTGATTGAGCTTGGCTTTGTAGTCAAAGCCACACAGATGGAAAAAGCAGGCTGTGGCTTTCCCAGGGCTGAGAGGACAGGGTGGTGGCATCCTCTTATCCAAAGCCTCAGAAGTACAACTCAATAGTGTACTGAGCAATTTTTCATCAGAAATACAAACTCCTCAGCACTGGACTTACAATGTTCCTGATAATATTGATAGCAGCTAAATGGTGGCTGAGAACTTTCCACGGGCCAGAAAGAGCTGTGTCTTCAGTACACTTGTCACTTAATTGAGCATGTATTATCACTTACCAGAGACCCAATAGATCCCCATGTTACAAATGAGAAAAATGAGACATGAAGAGATGGAATGCTTACTAAAAGTCACAGGGCTGGTGAAATATAGAAAGGTATAATTTTTCAGAGGATATAGCACCTGCCTGGCAAGCACAAGGTCCTGAATTTGATTCCCAGTACCAAACAAAAAAAAAGAAGAAAGAAAGAAAGAAAGAAAGAAAGAAACATAGAAAGGTAAAAATCCAACTCCAAGCTCTTTATTACGGTGCTGAGTCTAAACATAAACAACTTTAGAAGCTTGGCAGATTGAAATACGCTATTATAGCGGGATTCCAAAGTACTGTGACCATGTTAATATATCCTAGTAGATACAGAAGGAAATAGCAATCCCAGGACTAGCCACAGGATTGTAGAAGAGGATTCTAAATCAGTCAGCCCTGGACTTTGGAGATTCCAGCCTGCCAGTCCCGGTTTATCCTCCGGGTCTCTCCCCGCAGACCCTAAACCAGAAAGACAAGGCCCTGACTCCAGAATGTCTCAATAACTTTCAGGACATGAAAAGGGCAAAAGGTTGAGAAAGTAACTTTCTCCAAGAAAATTCTTCTTTACTGAAAAATAACAGCAATTATCTCTACAGGCACAAGGGACAGATGAATACAAGGAACGCCTATCGGGATCTGCCTAGACAATGCAAACAGAGTCAAAAATCCCCAAGAGGCTGTGGTGTGAGCCACTCTCCTGTCACAGCCTGGAGGAGGAGAGGTTTAAGTTTGGCTTGGAGGATTTAGCCCATGGTTGGTCAGACGGAAGCGGCCTGGGGGAGCAGTGTGGTGAGAAGGACAGCGACTCACACCATGGGGGCCGGGAAGCAGAGGCAAGACAGGAGCCAGAGAGGGAGACAGGCCCTTCTGGGTCTCGAGAGGCCAGGCCCGCTCCTAACGTCACATCAGTTGTTGCATTCACGAGTCCATAAAAAGAAGCGCAGCCCTTGGGAGACTCTATCATGGGCGTCTTCACCTAATTCCACTCGGTGCAGACACTCGAAGGTCAGTCTCAGCTGGACAGAGGTGCGTGCCCACTGGAGGCGGAAGCTCACTACACATCTGATGTCCTTCTGCTCTTTCCGCCACCTGCTGTCAGTAAACACGGGGCAGCAGCCTCCCATGAGGCGTCTCTGGGTCTCTTCTTTCCTCCCACCAAACATGACTTCAGAAACCTGCTTAGTTCTCCGTGGCCTAAAATGCTCCCCACCTCTGCCAAGCAGAAGACCATGAGTTCTTGTGGGGGAAATGAGAGCCCATGTCCTCCTCCCTGTGGCCGCTGGGCATCTCCTTGCTCCCAGGGAGAAGCCAAGTTTCTGACATCAGTATTTTCCACGCGCCTGCTGCTCAGCGTGTGGTGTGAGACATCCACACTGTGTGAGAGGTTGTCAGAAATGGTGCAGAATCCCAGAGGCAGGGCCTGGGACGAGCCATAGCACTACGGCTGCTGTGGGCCACAGAGCGCCCTGCGAGCAGCCAGGCTTTGTGTAATTGATTAGTGATCAATTACCTCACCCACCCACTCGGAGAAACGACATGGCCAGAATTAGCTCTGTTCCAAAACATCTGTTCCAACTCAAACTGTCACACACCCGACACAGCCGGAGCAGAGCCAGCTAGCTGCCCACCGCAGCGTGTGCCCTGCTGTAACCGTGCGTGTGGTCATTCCCGGGAGGGAGCGTCTGCTCAGTCACTCCTGCACATTCCCACCTTGCCACCAACCCTCCGGATTCATCTCCCAGTGTCACACACAGGCCTCCATCTGTTGGACAGAAACACCACAGAGCATATCCAGGCCAGGACTTTCTGGAAGTTTCTGCTGAAACGTCTCCACTGCTTTCCCTCTGCTGGCCATGGACTCTGAGATCCCAGCAACGGTGGAACAGATGGGAAGAGCATGGGTCTCTAAGTCAGCATATGGCAAAATGCACCCTGAGACCTCCCATCCCACGTCGGACTGTTGGAAGAGCAAGAAACAGATTTCTGCTGGGTTTTTGCAACTAAAACTGAGATTTCTTTGTTCTAGTAACTGATGTTACACTGCCTAATATCGCTACCACTAGTCTAGTCTCCCCAAAATTAAAGCAGCTACGTTTCTCATAGTCATGGTCGCTCTTTGCCAGGTGAGCCATTTTTCGCAAAATATTTTGTCTGCATTATCTCTAAGCTCCCATGGTTATCATGAGCTTCATGTCAGCGGTCAGAAACCAAAGATTCCCAGAGAGATTAGATCAAGCCAACCTTCCATATCATGATTTGCACATTCTTAAATCCAGCCAACCACAAACACGACAAGCCATACTGAAAGTATGTTTGTAATTTATCTCTATTGAATATGCAAAGAATCTTTTTCTTGCCATTATTCCCTAAACATTATAGTGTTACAACTATCCACTAACGTTTAGATTACATTTGGGATTTTAGGTCACATGCAGTCAATGTAGAGTATATGGGACGGTGTGCACAGGTTACGTGCAAATCTATGCCATTTGAGGGGTCTGAGCATTGACAGTCTTGGGTATCCACTAAGACCTTGGAAACAGTCCCCTCAGTTACCAGGGCCAACTGTAACTGACTCTGAATCCTGCTGGTAGTGAGTCCAGAGCTGAAATTCAAACCAATTTTGTTCCACTGTAACAGGAATGAAGCTAGGGCCACAGAGAACTCAGTTCCTTGGAAACCTGTCCACACAACTGGACAAGAGGTCCCCCAAGGCTGATTATTGCCACATCCTATTGCTGTCTTTCCAGCTTTCCCGCATCGTCTTTCTTTGTCTGCCTCCATCCTTGGTCCTCTCCCCTGCAAGATAATTGCTAATGAAGATCCCGATGTGCTCGGAACTCCTGCCCACCTATCTCCAAGCTTCTCCTGGCTCAGGCTTTTCTCCAGGGTCCCTCTGTATTTTGCAACACAAGATGGTCACTGTCAAGATGGTTTATGTTCCAGGGAGGTCAAGGCTATGGATGCTTCTGCGAGGCCCTGATTGCTGAGTTGGCCTCCTTCACCAGCTGTTTCTCTTTCTCCACCTGTGTTTATTTCCTCATCATACAAACACCCATAGGCAAAGTGACGAGAGAAGCCACGCTCAAGCCTCTGCAGCCAGGACACAGGACAGACGGTGGTACATTGTCTTCTGTGCCCCCAGCATAAGCTCACCAGCCCAGGGCTCCCCTGCCCTGCCCCTGCCATCCGTATGAGGTTCTGCACATGCCTGCCACTTCCGGTCCACGAACACGGCCACTCTCAAGTGCACAGATCCTGGGGACTTTATCAGATGGAAGTTATGTGAGGGAGTTACACAAGGGAGGGATGCAGGGCAGGACAGGCAGGGCCAGGATTGGGGCTGAGCACAGGGATGATCGTCCTGCCCGAGACAGCCAGGGACCAAAATGGAGAGGGAACAGTGGATCCAAAGCCTTCATCCATGAGCGTCCCTCACACCTGATACCCCAGGGTAGGTGCTCATTGAGTGTATTTGCATAAACAATTCAGTTAACTAAACAAAAAAACAAAAGGAGATGTTGGATATATGTGTGAAATGGCCCGAAGTAGAGCTGGAAATTTAGTGTACCTAAAGGATCAGGCAACACTCCATGCAGGATAAGACATCTAAACCGGGGCTTGGAAGGAGGAATAGCAGCTTCCACCTGGGGAAGAAGAAGAGAAACTCACTTCTTGGACACTTTTACCTCTGCTTCATACCTGCACAGGAGAGCTGAGGTTTGTGGTGACTGTACCTCCGGCGCTCCGGCCGATACTGAGTGCCGTGCTCTTTTCCTGATGTATTGTCCGTCTCTAATTAGATCCTTGTGGGCCCTGACAATCACACCGAAGCAACCAACAAAGAGAGTCTGGGAAGCAGGTGCAGATGTGACAGGAGCCCCCAGGCAATGCTGAGAGTGGAGGGGGTCGCGCTGCGCACACACGTGATATCTTACTGAATCCTCATAACCACCTCTGGAGAGAAACTGAGGCACAAAGCATTGGGCGGCACCACAGCTTGCCTGAGTGTTTCCCAAAGGCACGTGTGTTACAGGCGTGGTCCCATGTGTGGCGCTGTTGGCAGGTGCTGTGGCTCGTAAGTGCCACCTAATGGGAGGTCCTTGGGCTCAAGGGGACCCGCTCTCTTCTGCTGCTGCTTTGCGTCCTGGCTTATGATGGGCTTTACTCAGTCACATGCTCCCGGGATTGGGCCTGAAACCGGTGCCTTTTTCTAATGTCTTATGCACAAGGAAGGCACTCTCTTCCTATTCACTTGAAGGCAGTGAGGACCCTGAGATGAGGAGAAGCTACACGATTCCCTCCAGCCACCCAGCATGTCAAGTCTGTAAGTTGTGTAGCAGCCGCTCAAGTCTCAGCCTGGCTGACCTGGAAGTCCTTCAGTTTACCTACTGGGACGTACCATGGAGAAGTTGAACAACCCAATCGTGTAGCTTCTCCTCATCTCAGAGTCCTCATCTATAACATTAGGATAATATTACACCAACACTTTCTCCATCTCAGCCGGAAACCTAGACATCTGAGTTAAAAAGGAAATTGTCAGTGTAATGCCATTGGCTTAGGTGCTTGTCATGGTTTATGTCGGTGGCCCCCAGGCCTCATGTGTTTGCATTGTGCATTTGTGATTGGTTCATCCTCTAGTGCTTGGATTGATGGTGTCAGTGCTACACCCTCCCAGGGGTGGAGACAGGATGTGATGTAATGGCAGGAAGAAGGGGTGCCTGTCTCTCTTGCCAGTTCCCGCTTGCTGTTTGCAGCCGCCATGAACTGCGGCCCCGCCATGCCACCCTGCCTTGGAGCCAACTGAGTATGGACTGAGACCTCCAAAAACTGTAAGAAATAAACCTTTCCTTTCTCAACTTTGGGCATCAGGTATTTTGTCTCAGTGAAGAGTGAAAAGTAACTAAGACAATGCTTAACAAATTGTTAATTCCAGGAAAAAAGTGAGAGAGGAAACTAAAGTTTTTTTCTGGGGCAGACTGGTCTTCTCAGTGGGGACCTGGTGCTGCACCAGGGGGAGCCTGTCCAGACTTTATATTCTTCATATGCGAACACTGCACGTTCTTCCACACAGCAAATCTACTGTCATCAATCTTCACCTCCGGGGAGCTAGCAGAAACAGGGCCTTCCTCCTGCAATAGCCGGAGGCCCCGCCCACAATCAGAGAGTGAAGCCCATGCCAGAAAGGGTTTCTAAAGAGGCGGGGCACAAGCTTGGGCCAGTAGTAGAGAGAGATTTAGGATAAAGACCTGCAAGTCAAAGTTCTTGTCTCATTTCTGGCATAGACACTGGGTCTTAGAGAGTGTTTATTTCACTTACCTATGACTCAGTTAAATCCACAGCAAACTGGGAGAATACGACCTGCAACGGTGTTAGCATCCAGTGAAATTTCATGATCACAAAGAGTAGAGCTCCTCATACTGTCACTTAATAATTTCGTTTGAGGACATGGTTATTTGCACCTGCATTACGTGACTGCCAGTCACGTTAGAAGAATCAAATGCAACCACTGAATCACAAGTGCTTGGAAAATATAAAAGACAATTGTCTCATAAGTGACACTCCACCCCTCTGTGCCTCAGTTTCCTCTTCTTTAAGAAAGGAATGCATTACCCATCATTGCTCCATATATCACAGTGTCAACAAAAATGCCAAATTAATGAGAGATGGGACAGTGAGATTGGCAGCTGATCCACTACCATAGACATTGTCCTCAGGTCTGTTAATGTGGTAGAAACCAGCAATGAGCTACTTTTAGGAGGAAGAAATAAAATGCCCTTTATCGAGAGAGCTGCTTCCCCTGACTCTCCCTGGCCTCCTCTGAGGAACCTTGGGGCCATTGTTATCACAACTGCTAATCTAAAACGCTCATCAGATAAGTACACCAACATTTCCCCAGACCTCTAAAACTTAGACACCCATCAGCCCTTTCTCAGAGCTCCTGGAACAGCAACAGAGATGAGAGATCAGAAGCCCCTGCTGTAGACCACATTATACCCTCTTCCTGGTGCCGTCACCTTTGAGCCACAAAGGGACAGTTTTGACACCTGGTGGAGAAGAAAGAGTTAGACAGAGGGGCTCAGGAAACTCAGAACCTGATTTAATTAACGACATATTTCTGCACAGCAGAGGAAGCTGAGAAATAAGAAGGCCAGCAAGCAGGCAAGAAAAGCAGGGCAGCACCAGCTCCACATGTGTCTATCTCTGCCTGTCCCAAGGTCCCTGGCTGGGGACCAAGATCAGCTGGAGTTCCGCTGATTGATCATCAGGCCTCTGAGTGGGTCAGGCCCCCTGGACATGTGTCTCCATATGGCTCAGTGGAAGTGGCATTTCAGAAGAGAAATGTCAGAGAGAAAGGTCTTGAAATAAAGATGCTGACTGCTTCTGCAGCTATTTAAACGCTGAGCCCTGCAGCTCCAAAGGCCACCTGGAGCCCCGGCCTGCTGAGCCCTGTGCTCACCGTACAGGAGGGGATGACCGAACCCCTCCCACACCAAGAGACCACTAGCCCCACACAGCTCCCTAGCCCACCTCCTGGCTTCCAGCTCTTAGGTGCGCTGGCCAGGGCTGGTTGCTTTCAAGTTGTATACAGAATACAATGGTACACAGAAGACGACTCCTCCCAGACTGGGGAGCAGAAAAGGCTCTAGGCAAGAGCAGCTTCCAGAGCTGGGTGGGGAAGGAGGACAGGATGGCAGACTCAGCCAAGCTGTGTGTGTCCTGAGCAGTCATGGAGGCCTGGCCCTGGACAGTGAGCAGACAGGGGCCACGAGGCGCAGGTTTGCAGAGCCTGGGAAGATGACACCAGACAGGTCAGCAGCCTGGGCAGCCACCTCGGAGACAAAGCCAAGCCTGGAGACAGGGGAGCCGTGCAGAAGCTGGGACTGGTGACCTTGGGCTAGGGCGGCATCTGAGATTCCATCCGGACACCATACTGAAAGGACTGAGACTGTAGACCCTGCCTAGGCTGTGAGTCAGGTGAGAGTGACAATCTGAGTGAGACCAGACTCAGGAGGATGCAAGAGATGCTGCAGGCGGGACTCCTGGGACACGGGATTTGCTTAACTAAGGATGTCTACCTCTGAAAGAGTGTGTGCAGGACAGGCAGGCAGGCTGTTGGCTCCAAACAGGAGCCAAGTGACACTGAATAAAACACCAGAGAAGCCACAGCTGCAGAGACAGGGAGACTTGCTCTGGAGATGTGGACTTGGGAGCTGGTTCATCGCCCCGTAGATCCTTCTGCTGCCACACTGCAAGGACCACGTCTGACTCGCTCACACTGTACAATACCTGTAGCCACAAGACAGCCACGGAATACATGCTTCGGGGTATAAAACAGAGAACAGGAGAGACACTGGGTGGGAGAAAGAAGTATATTAACATTTATAATCTTGAGACAAGGGCGTAGCCAAGGATGCACAGACCTTATTTAAGTTTTGCAAGAATCCATGAAGTTTTTAAAAGTATTTTGAGACAGGGTTTCACTATACAGCCCAGGCTGGCCTTGAACTCACTTTGTAGCCCAGAATGGGCTCGAACTCATAGCAATCCTCCTGCCTCAGCCTCCTGAGTGCTGGGATTACAGGCATGCGCCCCACACCTGGTGGAATGGTGCTCTTGTTTTCCTTCTGCAGCAGAAATCTCTAGGCAAACAACTACTTCCCCTTTCCTATAGCTTTCAAGTGACATTCCCACACTTGAAACCCCCTGGACTTGAACAGCAGTGGTGACACGTTCCAGCTGTAGTGTCAGACAAGCGCAGCTCAAATTCTGGCCGTCACTCACCAGCTGTGGGTTTGCAGGGAAGTTACCGAACCCCAAGTGGGCCCCTTAACTATAAAACACAGATGTGCATGGTCTGTGCCTCCCCAGGTGATCTGAAGATTAAATGAGATATGGCAAGTAGGCAGATAACTCCTGGTACACAGTCGGTGCTCAATAAATGTCAACTGTCCCTTGGGCACTGCTGTCCGAGGTAGCAGAGGGCCAGTCCGTGGTAGCTGTCTTGTTTTCCTTCTAAGAAACTGTCATGAGCGCACTCAGGTGACAGCCCCAGTTAGAAGCCACCTGGTGGTGTTTCGTCTTTTCTCTTGAGAAGCGTCTCTTACTCCTGGATGAGGAAATAAGCAGTGCCTTCCACAGCACTGCTTGTGCGTGAATGTTTTCTTTTCGGCCTTTGGCTGTGTCACTAGGTGACTGTGGAACAGAACTCGTGAGCATGTTTTCAGGTTCACACACACACACACACCCACGCCACACACCTCTGCTCGTGCACACAAGCATACGTCTCCTTTCTTTTAAAACAATATTATTTTGGCCTTGAAACCAAGACCGGATTTCACAGTTTGGACACAGGGCCGTGTGCAGAGGCCCCTGAGGGTCTATCAGAAACCTGAACCCCCAGTCCCAGCCCCAGGCCTGTGGAATCAGGAATTCGGGGAGTCGCCCCAGCTTGCCGTTTACAAGCGCTCCCATTGCTCTGCTTCTCTGGCTCACGCCCGTGTGGGACCGAAGAAAGGCTCCTGGGCTGCCGCTCACCAGAGGGAAAGTCAGCGGGAGTCTCGGGGGCTGACTTTCACCCCATGTGCCACCACGGCTGCTGGACCGGGCTGTGCAGGGCTAGTTAGGCTGCTGAGCACAGGGACCTCTGGCCGTGCTGGGCAAGACAGTGTGTCCAGTGCTCTGGGGTCAAGAGGACACCGCAGCTGCTGACACCCCCACTCCTCAGCGATAAAGCTGCCAGCCTCAGGGATAGATGGTTCTCTTAACTGGCAAAACTCACTACTTGGAGAAGACTTCCCAAGGTCCTGCTTAGTTCCCACTTTGCCTCAGTATCGCCTTCCTTTGTTTGAAAACCAAATATATACAGGCTGCCCGGAGAAGTTTTGTCTTAACTCCCAGAGGCTCAGTTCCCAGAGGGTTGCTGTTCTTGTGTCGCTACTCCTGAGAGAGAGAGAGTCAAAGAGAGAGAGAAAGAGAGAGAGAGAGAGAGAGAGAGTTCTGATGCTCCTGGAGCCCCAAAAATCACATCACTTGTCTCTTTTATTTAAGGTAGCCACCGTTCACTCGCGTAGGAGATTGTGGGCCTGACCAGTTGAATGGAGTCAAAGATCTGACCTTTCTAACTCATTTTCTTTCCTTCTGCCATTTCGTGGGTACTTGGAGAGCTCCTGGCCACCAGGGACATCTATAACTTTTGAGGCAAACCCAAGAAACAAGCCACCTAGTCCTGCCTTGAGCCAAGCGTACTCCAGCCTCAAAGCTAAAGCTGAAACTACAGCTCATCAAAGCAGTCTCTCACTGTCTTTGTTTCCAAATTATCCCATCCTTCAGATCCCTGCAAAGTGGTTCATGCTTGTTTATGTGTTTTTTCTCCAAGAAACAGAGATCAGACTGCAAATGTGTTGCCAACAGAGCTCAGAGGCCAACATCCATGGGTGAGTGACTTGGCTTGGACAGCGGGGAGAGTGGGGAGCCTGCGGAGAGAGGAGAAGATGAAAACTTCCATCACACAACTGGGAGACGGTGGGCTGTGGCTTTTCAGGGTGTGAGGCAGCGTCTCCAGATGTTCTGCATTTCAGGTAAAACCAGAAATGTAAATGTTTGCATGAAATCTTAGCTCAGCTGTTTTTCAGAAGGTGTATGTGTCCTTTTACAATAGCATTGAAAGAATGGAATGCTTAGGAGTCAAACTAACAAAGAAAGTAAAAGATCTCTGCATTGAAAACGACAATCTCCTGAAAAAGGAGATCAAAGAGGGCATTAGAAAATGGGAAGATATCCCTTGATCTGGAGTAGGAAGAACCAACATAGTGAAAATGGCCCTACTCTCAAAACCGTTACAGAGATTTAATGCAATTCTGATCAAAGTACAATCAAGATACCTCACAGAATTAGAGAAAACAATCCTTAAATTCTTTGGGAACCAAAAGAGACCTAGAATAGCAAAGACAATTATAGGAAATAAGGGAAATGCAAGGGACATCATAATCCCTGACTTGAAATTACACTACTATAATATAATCAACATGGTATCGGAAAAAGAAAAAAAGATCAGAGGATCAACGGGACATATTAAAAGATGCATAAACAATTCCAAACACACTCAGTTACCTTTTTTTTTTGTACCAGGGATCGAACTCATGACCTCATGCTTGCCAGGCAGGTGCTTATGCAGCTGAGCTAAATCCATGGTCCCAGGTTACCTTATCTTTGACAAAGGGGCCAGACATGTTCACTGGGAGAAATATAGACTCTTTAATAAATGATGCTGGACAAACTGGTTTCCACCCGCCAAAGACTAAAACTAGACCCATATCTATCACCAAACACTAAACTAAAATCAAAATAGATCAAATACCTAAATATTAAAATAGACACATTCAATCTGCTCTAAGATAGAGTAGGCATAACTCTGAGAAACATAGATGCAAGCAAATACTTTATGAACAAAACCCATATCACACGGGTAGTGCTTCAAAGAACAATTGGGATCTCATCAAAAGGAACCACCAGGCTGGGAAACCAAGCAACCAGCTTGCCACCCTGGGCAGTGGCTGTGGTCTGGCAAGCCGAGGCCACCCCAGGGCGAGAACCAGCAGTGTCTCCTGAGATCTGCGCCATGTTGGAACTTAGGGTGCTGGGAAACCGAGCCATCAGCTCACTGCCCTGGTTAGCGGCTGTGAGTCTACCAGCGTGTGGGCTGAGAATCAAACATCCCATCCCCCCTCCCCACCCCCGCTTTTAGCAAGTGGGAGCCAGAGATCTGAGCACCTCTTGGGAGGTTGGCCATATGTAATATAGCAAATAAGGGGGATTTCCTTCTACCATCTCTTTGAAGGAAAATATTTTTATGACTGTTTTGCTTTTTCCTGATTAATGGTATTGCTCTATTCAATATTCTGTTTTGGTAAGTTCTATAATATTCTGTATTTCCTTTGATTTTGCTATACCTGATTGAAAGAACAACTATTGTGAAGATAACAAGATATACAATGGTACCTATTACTGTTATCCTGGTAACCTGCTGTGAAGTTCTCTACCAATTTTACTACACTGTCTCAGTTTGCTTTATTCCATTCTGTTCTGTTGTATTTTACTACTTTCAAATTAATAAAAAAAATTTTAAAAAAAAGAAATCACCAACAAAATGAAACTTTCCCACAGAGTTGGAAAGTTGCTCCTTAGTCAGTTTCTCCTTAGACAAAGGATTTATATCTAAAACATAAAAAACAGAAAAAAATCAGATCTCCTAAATTCAAAGACTGAATTCAAAACTGGGCATCTGAAATGAACACATACTTCTCAGATGAAGAAATACAAATGGAAAATAAATATATGAAACAATGCTCAACATCACTGATCATTCAAGAGATGCAAATTAAATCAATGCTGAAGTTCCACCTCACTCCAGAAAGAAGGGCTATCATCAAAAAATCAACCAATAACAAATTCTGTTGGGGCTGTGAAGCAAAACCCTTCTCCACTGTGGGTGGGAGTGTAGACTGGTGCAACCACTGCGAAATCAGTGTGGAGGTTCCTCAAAAAACTAAAACCAGAGGTTCTATTTGACCCAGGTGCTCCCCTTCCTGATACCTTTCCCCCAAAATTAAAAGCATCATATCAGAGCCGCACATGCACACCCATGTTTATAGCGGCTCATTTTGTGCAGCCCAAATGCCCATCAGCCAGTGAATGGATAAAGATGTGATTCTTTCATACAGTGGAGTCCTAGTCATAAAGAAGGATAAACTGAGACATTTCTAGGTAAATGGTTGCACCCTGAGGCCACACTCTTAAGTAAAATAAATCAGACACACATGTTCAAATATCTCACAGTCTCTCTGGTGTGAGAAGCCAAAAGTGTAAAAAAGGACTGAATCATACAAGAGATGTTGTGAAATGGAAGGAAAATGTTCATATGGGAAGGAGAAGTAATGAGGGAAAAGGGGAAAGGAAGGAAGGAGAAAAAAGACAATAGAAGGAAAAATGGAAATAAAGCTTTGTAAATTAGGATGGGAGAAGAGGTAGGAGAGAGGGAAGGGAATGAGAGAAAAAAGACAAGTGAAAGTATATCATGTGCAGGTAAAAATTCTCTATGATGAATGTGATCATGGTATATGCCTAAGGGGTCCTGAGAAACTTAATTAAATTTTCAAATATATATTTATAAGACATTTATACTACTTATAATTTCTATTCCCCTCCCAACCTTCAGAAAAGATAGTTGGAACCTTTTGTTTCTCCTCTCTGTGTTGCTGCTCCATATAATTTCTTTTTAATAGTTTGTTAATAAATTATTGTCAGTTCCTTTACATGCAATTAAAAGACCTTCTCTATTGAATAGTTGTCATTTTTGCATTCATGTCATAGAATCCAAGCTGGATTATATATTTTATATAAGACTGACTCCGTTCATAACAATATTTATCATTCACCACTATTTTTTTAAATTTTATTTTAAAGAGAATAAAACAAAAGAGGGCAGAACAGAGCAGATCAGAGCAGGACAACATAGGCAACACAGTACTTTATCATTCACCACTATTCGAATTCTTTTACAACTATTTGGTTGTAAAACGTTTCATCTTGATCCTTTGGTTTTATATTATAACTCTTTCTCAGATGTTTTCTTCATGCTTTTTGTGTCCATATTGATGACTCTGAGTTCACGAGAAAACATAAAACATTAAACCCTTGGATGCCAGTAGCTTGTGCCCGTGTTCACACGATGGGAAAACATTTCTAACAACTGTTAACCCGATAAGTGAGGGATGCCTTGCAGTAGGAGTGGCCTGTGATTCTGAACATCACATGACCAAAGCAGAGCCAGCGGTCCTCTCTCCAAGGTGATGGGAGGTCATGTCCCAGCAGCAGGAGACCCTGGAGCGGAGGAGGAAAAGGTAGAGGCCTCCCTTGCTCCAGATGAAATTAGGGAAACACGTAAAAGGCAGGACAGCTCTGTAGAAAGTCACCCCTAAGTAAGGGCAGCAGTGTGAGCAACGGGTCTGTTTAGGGACAGCGCAGTGTCACGTTTCCACAGAACCCCCTGAGGAGATGACAGCGTGTCATCGGAGAGGCTTCTTGCTAAAGCTCCGTGGAAAGGAAGAGATTCCACGGAGCCCGCTGGCCCCAGTGATTTCATTAGTAATCATAAAAGTCACCCTACACTATAAAAAAATTACATGTGTGTCACCCAGCTGTGGGCCACATGCAGATGCAGACTGTCACCTCCACTTCACAGAAACAAAGAGCTTCCTCCTCTTCTTTCTCTTGTGCGAGTGTTAGTGAAAGAACACAAGACCTTGTGCCCATTGGGCAAGTGCTCTGCCCCTGAGCCACACGGCCATCCCCAATTCCTCTTTGAAAAGGGGCAACTCGGGGGTTGTATTTTTTTACTGCAATTGGCGTAATTTTGTATGATGCATTTTAGTAAATAGACCTGAGCCTTCTACTGCCGGCGAGTGTGCAAGATGGCATTGGTGAACTAGCGCTTTAGTTTCTTGTGCTAAAATCAGACATTCCTCCCAGCTAGTAAGGAAAATCATACACTGCCCCAGTAAAGCTAGGGAACAGGAGGCCCTGACTGCCATTTTTCTGCATTGTCCCCAAGCTAGACTGTCTCCTCTGAGGACCTCTGTGAGTAAACAGTGACATCCACTGGCTGAAATTCAGATCCTATGTCATTTTAACTGAAGAAAAGAAACAGATTAGCAAGATAGCTTTGATCCAGGCTGGGGATTCTCTGTTCCTAACAAACAGCTAAAAAAAGGAAGCCAGAGCCAAGAGAAAGCTGATCTTGGGAGAACACAGGTGTCAATCAAAACAAGAAAGGAACGCGATTCCCCACATACGCTGGCCTGTCCGGTCTCAGAGGCCCAGACTCCTGGCAATGCACAGAATCGGCTGTCAGAGTCTGAGCCGGAAGGGACCTGTGGTTCCACACCGCACAGAACAGGGCCCGGCCCCAAGGCTGCTGACTGTGCACAACACGGCAGGTCCGAATTCCAGCGTGCACTTGGGCACAAGCTGCACCTGGTTCTGAAGACTCATTATTTTTTTAAAAAGATGTCAATTGCCTCTGATGATTTTTACACTTATGACATGTCGAAGTGTTTTGGATACACTGGGTTAAATCAAATAGTTTGCCAAATTAATTTCACCTAGGTTGTTTTTTCCTTTTTTATTTTAAACATCAAAATATTTAAATGAAATATGGCTGGCATTCTGTTTCCACAAGGACGGCTCCCATGGCCCTGCCATTCTCTAGCCCACTGAGTCTCAGGCTCTCCTGAAAGCTAAAGTGGGGAGCCCACAAACACACACACACACACACACACACACACACACACACACACACGTATGCATGCACATTCATGCATACACACACGCACACAGCTGCTGATGCAGTTGGTGCAGGAGGTAACTAACAGAATTGTGGGCACTGCGCTCCTCTCCAGGTTCATTCTGTTACCATTGCTGCACCTAAGCTGCCCTTGACCCCTTGAGCTGGACTGATCTGCCAATCTCCTTAAGCCCCGCCTTCATCTCGTGTTTCCCCACTCACAAACACAGGTGATGCCTTTGCTCACCTCACAGACAGCAGCACGCGCCTGGCAAGCTCTAGGCACTGAGGACAGAGGATGAGGGAGGCGGGCGATTTGCTTCTCTCTCAGAGTGGGAGAGATGGAGCAAATCGGTCAATCAGGAAAAATGTCCGGGGAGAACTAGAATAGAGAGCTACAAGAACAGAAGTTGCCTGCCCACTGGGCGACTGGTTTGCATTCCAAACCCCACCCTGTAAAGTCCTGAAGGCAGTCAGCTGAGCCCCTGGTGCCAGTGCAGGTGCCTGGACTGCTTCTCAACTGACCTCTGATGTGCTAATAATCTTTGGCCAACCCCACATACGTACCTTCGTCTAGTACAGTGCATGAGCCCCTTCTCCTGTCTGAGTGTAGGAATCCTGTGTTGCTCTGGCCAACACAGGATTCTATTCCTCTATCCATTAAGGTTTTTATAAATTGCATTCTTTGGGCTTTTTTTTAAAGGTCAGGTTGCATAGCCACTTTAGGTGAAGTCCTTTGCCAGGCCTCCCTGAGACAGTTGAGTTGAGGTCTGAGCAATGCCAGCCGAGAGAGTATGAGAGACAGAGAGAGAGAGAGGCCCAGGTACATGAAACAGCCAAGAAGAAGCTGGTGACAGCTGGATGGTTGATGCATCCAAAGAATCAGAAAGATCTCGGTAAATTCGACCCAGATGGGGGGTGAGTGAGGGGAGGACGGGGGGGGGGTCCCCGGGAGCGGTGTTTACCAAACGCTGGTGCACTCTGTGCTGTCTCCTCAGCATTGAAGTCCTCCCCTCATGGTGACCATATGAGGAGGCAGGGCCGAATGGGATGAGTACCCTGGTAAAAGCAACCTTAGAGAGCTCCCTAACCCTCCCTCTGCCTCCTGATAGGATGCAAAATTGACAGTCCGAAACTAGAAAAGTGTCTGGCTGAAATACCATGATAGTACCCTGACCTCAGCCTTCCAGCCTCAAAAATGTAAGAAGTATATCTGGTGTTTCCAAGTGTCTTAGTTATTTTTCTCACTGCTGAGACAAAATATCCAACACCCAAAGTTAAAGGAGGACAGGTTTATTTAGCTCACAATTTGCAGAGGTTTCAGTCTAATCGGCTGACTCCAAGGTAGGGTGACATGGCACAGGGGTGGCAGAGGAGAAACAGTGCACAGCAAGCAGGAAAGTGAGAGCACATTAGCCCTCTTTCTGTCCCCTATATTTTAAGTAAGATACCTGCCCTAGGGCAGTGGTAGCACCCACACCTGTAATCCTAGCCGGAACTATGCAATCAGTGCACTGACTTACTAACCACACACCCTCAGTCCCTGCATCACACACTCTAGATCCAGCTGCTTCCGAAAAAGCCTCGGCCTGCATGAGGTTTGCAGGGGGCACATCTATTCACGAGCCGTAGCTGACCAAGCCGTCCACTCGATAGTGTTTGGTGATGGTAAGGAAACCTGAAGAAGGAGAACCAGGAGAAGCAGAAGATTTGATGCCTAAACCAAGAGGAAGCAAAGCAGGGTGGGGATGGGACAGGAGCGTTCCCGAGAGAGCACTGTGCACGGTTCCTACCGTAGCAGGGAAGGTATCCACAGAGCTACAGGGAGCTGGGGTACTCAGAACACAGAGGCCCCAGGGACAAAGGCCCGAGCCAGAGACCTGAGGCAGCCACAGGGGTTGAAGTGCCCTGTGTGCCACTCTCAGGAAGGCAGGCACTAGTCTCGGTGACACGTGTTGGGAGGGTTGTAATGGCTAGTGCCTTAGAACAGGCTATGTTTGTACTTTTCTGGCTGGCTGTGCTGGCACTTGCCTGTAATCCCAGATCCCTGGGAGGCTGAGGCAGGAGGATAGCAATTTCAACCCCAACCTGGGTCACTTAGTGAGACCGTGTCTCCAAATGAAAAGCAAAAAGGGGCTGGGGATGCAGCTCAGTGCAAAGGTCCTGATTTCAATCCTCCTTCCACACACACTCAATCCCTTCCACACACACTCACACATACACAAAGTAGTCATCTCTTCGCATGTGTGCTACAGTATGTGTGGAAGACCTTTGGAAGGAAGTAAAAAAAAAAAAGCAGTTTTTCACTGTATACCACAAATGTGTACATATACACAAATGTATCTTTTTCAAAAGATAAAAATATTTTAAGTGCAAAAGCTGAACTGACAGAGGATTTTAAGGCAGTAAAAATGTCCAGCATCGTGCTAGCTTGGTATATAATACATGACATATATTTGTCCAAACCACATACTGTTCACTACCCCAAGTGAACTCCAACATAAGCTGTGACCCTGGGGTTACTGTGACGCTCCCGTGGAGATCCAGCCGTGGTGACAAACAGGCCACTCTGGTAGCGATGTCAGTGATGAGGGAGGCAGTGTGTGTACGGAGACAGGAGGTGGTGGGAAATCTCTGTACCATTCTCTCAGTTGTGCTGTGAGTCAAAAACTGTTCTAAGAAAACAAAAGTCTTACAAAGTTAATGAGCAGTCTCCCTCTAAAACATTGTAAGTTGGCCAATGAGACATACAAGGTGCTACATTCACCATTCTTTCTGGCCCGAATGCTCTACCCTGGATTTGAGGGGCTCTGGTGCCCTCTCACCCTGACAAATCCTAGCTCACCAGAGAGGACTTCCTTAGACACTCTGAACAAGCCAGACCAGTATAACTATCGAGCTTTATTTTCTTCATGGCACTTCAAATTCATTTTTGTCCCCAATAACCCATACACATGCGTGTGTTTCACAAATAGGAAATGTACGTCCTGTTCACCACCGCGTGCCCCGCGTCTTGCTCTTAACATCTGAGACACCCTAAGTTGTTGAACAAACACTGAAAACAATATTTAGTTGCAGTGTGAAAGGAAAAGACACTGGAGTAGAGGAAGGGAGATGTAATCAGAAGACACTCACTAGTCCCCGTGGGAAACAGCGCTTCGGAGCATGGCTGGATTCTAGTACCTCTAGGTGTGAGATGAGGGAGGCTGGCAGGGAGGGAAGGGAGGATGGCCCTTGGGGGGTTTGGTGGTGATGTCCTTGAACTGGAGGATTCCGGAAGAGGACAGATTCCTTCATGTGGAAGGTTCTTCATTTGACTTTGGAAGAGCTGACTTTGAGATACTTTTGAAAAGGCCAAAGAGAAAAGCCTAGAAGGCTGTGCTAGACTCTGAAGCAGATACAGATGACGTGACACGATGTCACAGATTTGCTCTAAAATGCCCCAGCCCGAAGCACAGGGCTTGTCTGCTTTCCTCATCATTCAGACACAAGACCTGACACCCACAGCTTAAAGGAGAAAAGCGTTATTTTGGCTCACAGTTTGTAGAGGTTTGAGCCCAGGGCCCATTGGCTCCAAAGCAGTACAGCATGGCAGGGCGGCATGGCGGGACAGAGCCAGCTCATGGCGTGGCAGCGGGAAGCACACAGCAATCACGGGAGGAGGGAAGAAGATAGACCATCCCAGGCCACACTCCCCACCGCCCACCTCCTCCAGCCTGTGTCACTTGGAACATCACATTTAGATATAAACTCTTCAGCGAACTAATCGACTGATGACCATCATGCCCCCACGAGCCAATCAACCCCCAAGCCCCCAACAATGCGTGCATGAGGCTTTGGGGAAACAACCAGACAGAAACCGTAACAGGGGTGGAGCAGAGATAGATGAAACCAAAATGGCACAAAGCTGTCAGCTACTGACAATGGATACTAAATACTGGGGCTTGGATAAATTATCTCTACTTCAGTTCGTATTTAAAACTGTCCTGACAAGGAGGGGTAGGAGTGACCTAAAGAATACAGTTGTGCAAATGTAAGTCTGCAGCCAGGAGGAAAGGCTCAGACGGGGGCTGTAAATTTGGAGGACACACATTTCAAATATTTAAAGTGTCGTTAAAGCCATGGGCATGGATCACATCTCCCAGGCAGAATGGACAGAGTAAATATGGAGGAAGCCTCAGACCTCGTCCTGTAGACACTCAGCCTTTAGCGACTGAGTCCAAGCAAGGGAGCGGTGGAACAGATTAGATGAAGCGGCCGGAGAGGGGAAAGCTAGCCAAGCAGCTTGGCTGCGTGGCACCTAGGGAGGACGCGCTTGGCACTGACTGGCAGTAGCCAGGCGAGATCAGCGTCTTCAAGCATCTGAAGGAATGACAAGCGGGGGAGGCTGGCTGATTGTCACGGTCCCCAGAACAGGACAACACAGCTTAGGACAGAAGTCCTGGGTAACGAGCTTTCCCCTACATGTGTGTGTGTGTGTGGGGGGGGGGTTTCTGCACAAAAGGATGCTTTAAAAACACATTTGTTAGGAACTGTCCCGGGCAGCAGGCAGCAGAGAGAGAGAAAGAGAGAGAGAGATTCTTCTGGAAGGGCAGGGAGTTACAAGCAGAGCAGGGGAGGGAATCGGGCTGAGGAGGAAATGAGGGCCGTGAACAGGGGCTGAGAGGAGACCCCTCCTCCACCTCCTCGGTTGCTCATCAGAGTCTTCCTCACTCATCGTGGTTCCCAAAGCCTTTTCCTCTCTGCCGGATTTTAACTTATTTCCTTTTCCCAGTCCCTGCACAGCAAACTGGATGATGCTTCAGACTGGCTTATTGCAGGGGAGAAGCCCAGACCCCACACTCAGTGGTCACCGGCCCTCCTGGACCTGCTCCCGCCTCTGCACACAGAGCACTGAGGGTTCTCAGAACGCAGCCCGCCGCTGAGGTGTGATCCTGGCTTCCCTCCTGCTAGCAGGGGGGCCTCATGCCCTAGCTCTGCCATCGGTGGAAGGTCCCCATCTGAGCTGCCTTCGAGGCTCCCAGGAATCATCTGGGGACAGAAGCTTAAGCAGAACCAGCGATCACTGTGTAGATGTTGAATGGCTCATTTCCCACCCGCACAGAGCACACCACACGCACCCCTCCAGCCCTTCTCCTCTGTGCCTCTGACCTCGGCCGTCGGTTTCAGGTTCTTTCACTGTCTTTCCCACAGCCAGAATGCAAACTGGAAGACACCCAGGCCTCTTTCAGATCTACTGGTTGTGGCCAGAGTGGGCCTTTCCACGATCCACACCCAGAGATTCGCTAGACCAGTCAGTGGACTGAGTCCGCTATCACACTCCCTGAATCCACTTTACACACCCCAGATCCAACTTCCTGCAGCCCTGACCCCGCAGCGCAGTGACACATGTGCTTTCAAGCTGTTCTTCCTTGCACAGAACCCCTGCAGCCAGGCTCAGGTCTCACCCTCTCCACACTCCTGACATGGGGCACACTGGACAAAGGTCGCAGGAGCGCTGGACCACACAGGCTGACTGGGGAACTCAGGCTCTACAGTGGAGTCTCCAGAGGCAACTTACTCTGTGCTTCACCTCAGTTCTTGACGTGGAAAGTGGGTGTGCAATGCAGTGGTGCTTCAGCCAAAGGAAGGCAAGGCAGGGTTACGGTCACTTCTGCCTCCTGCTCTTCGCCCTCCCTGCAGCGGCCCGTGAGTCTTTTTCCCCCGTCAGCCTGTTCATGGCTTCTGCGGAGAGTCCAGCCCGCCACCTGGCTGCTAAGGCATTCAGCCCCGACTGTCGCTCCTGTCTCTTCTGATAAAGGCAGGCGCATCTTCCTTTAATGGGCTGTCAGAGGGCAGCGAGAAGCCGGGCCGCTTGATTAAATGAAACGAGTGCTTGGCTGTCTCTGCTAAGAGCCTTGGAGCTCAGGAAGCTTATGTCCTCAGAAACGGAGATTCCAGACCTGGACATTAAGCACACAGCCCAGATCCTTTTGTATCTGGCCGTTTCTATGCTCTCAGCATCATTTTTTTAAACTAGGGAATTTTCCCAGGAGAGTAGGTTGCACAAGGTGGGAACCGATGAAAGGTGCTTCGAGGTAAATAGTTACTGCAAATGTCTGCAGCCTCAGATGGAGAGTCTGCTTCACCTGGGCATCTGGCCCCTCAACTACCTGGGCCCTTTTTTTCTCTGCTTTCAGCAGCTCTGCACCCCTGTGCTGACCCTGCAAGATGGAGTCCAGGGTGAGTGAAGTCCTGCCCAGCCATCTGGACACGCAGAGGACCAACGCAAGGTTGAGGGAAGGACCAAGCCGGGCTTCCAGAAGAACACTTGGGCTTCCCGTGTCACATGTCAACACCAACCCAGCCCTGCCCAGGATCCGATCTTTGTTTTAGTGCATGCCAGAATTCACTGTTGACTATTCCGCTCATCCCACAGCAAAGACTGCTGCATGCATGCACGTTCTGAGCTCCCCTGAGGGAAGCAACTTTCAAATGTCCTCTAGGAGCTTGTCTACTTTTGTCCAATCCTGCTAGCTTGGAAAGAACCACTACTAACTGTAAATTAGGACCCTCCTTTCTTGTCAAATAAAACATCTGACAAGAGGACGAGCCTTGCTTTCTTGAAGACAAACACTAATATTAATTTATTTATTGAACCAGCGCTTACTGAGCGCCTCCTATGCGCTAGGCAAGAGGGGAGGCAATTAACCACGTGAGAATAAATGAGGTTTGGGGGTTGGATGACTGGGAAATAGGAGGATTAAAACTGTAGAAGTGAACAGATGCAGCAGCTGGTGGTAAGCTCTGCTGCAGATACAGGGAACGAGGGCTGAGGGCGTCAAAAGGCCACTGAGCCCTAGAAAATTGTGAGGGCATGCACCCCTGCCTATCCTTCTGGGGCGACCCTGAGGAAGCCCCCAACCTTGCTGAACCCGGGTCCTCCATCCACACAGCCCCTCTCTGAGGTGGCTGGTATGAGAATGAACACAGGAAACATCTCAGGAGCCTGGGTTCCGGGAGGCATCCCACAGCTCTAGGCCCTGTCTTAGTTACTTCCTCATTGCTGGGACAGAACACTCAGTACCCGCCAATTAAAAGAGAAGAGGTTTGTTTTAGCTCACAGTATTCAGAGGTTTTACTGCGCAGTTGGCTTGCTCTGAGGCAAGGAAGCATGGCAGAGGGGGTTGGCAAAGGGGGAAACAGTCCACGGCAGGGCAGGCAGGCGGAAGGAAAGGCAGCACCACGTTCCCTTTCCCTTTTATTCCACTGAGGCTATGAGCCTAGTGGTTGCTGCCAGGGTGAGCCGTCCCATTATCCACACCCAGAAATACGCTGAGGCAGTCAGTGGACTAATTCAGTTATCATACACCCTTAACCCACGTCACACACCCTGGGTCCAACTACCTCCAGCAGGGCCCAGCTATGAGCATGTGAGGCTTTGGAGGGACAACGACCCACAAACCATCACAGTTCCCATCCTTTCAGCCATGGACCAGAACCCATGAGAAGCAGCAGGCACCAGAGGCCTAGAGCTGGAGTTGAGTTCAAGTTCTGCAGCTTATTTGCCGTGAGAGGTTGGGAACGTCACTTACTGCCTCTGAGCTTCAGCCCATCACCTCTGAAGTGGGGGTGATAATGCCTGTCTCCCAGAGCAGTGAGGGTTGGTGAGGGAGCATGCATGGGGAGTCACCCAGGCCAAATCCTTGGGCCCAGGACATCTTCCTCCCAAAAGGGTGGGAGCCTTGGTGACTGCTCACCATCACGTCGCTGATGCATGGCCCTAAAGCTCCAAACACGTGAGACATAATGAAAATTCTCTGTTGAAGGAAAGGACCTCTTAATTTCCAATGATGAGGAAGTCAGGGGCACCAAATAACGTACACTGTGGAGAGTAATTCTACCCACGGTAAACATGTGAGTTGGCGACCATGGGCTCCATGGGGAGGGGACACGGGGAATGGACAGAGAGCACTAGAGACCCAGGACAGTGTCTGGATGCCCCACCTATCTGCAGGTCCCCTGGAGAAAGACTGTGATGCCCCTGAGGACTGGGAACAAGGACCAGACGGTTTTCAGTCTGAGCAGAGTGAAGGACCTCAGGGTGTCACTAAACAGGGCGAGGACTCAGGACGCTGTGACGCTCCTGCTCCCGAAAACTCTCCTGACGTGACTTAAGGTGCCTGCTAGATTCCAGCCACTGAATTTTCTCCTCCACGTCATGTCCTGATAAATGCAAAGCGGGAGCAGATCTGAGCTTGTGTCACTGAGCTGAAAGAATGATGAGGCAGAACCTGAGGATATTAGCACCTTTCTGAGCGTTGCTATGTGTGACACTATCTCATCTTCTGCACGCTGGGAAAACCATGGAAATCATCCTTTTTATCACAGGCCCAGTCACAGTTACACTTAGGAGAAGCCGTCACACTTCGGGGTAGAAAATCTATCTCCAGGCAGAGGTGGTGTTTACATCGAGGCCCCGTCAGAAGCACTTTGCAAAGCAGTCTCTAGGCCCGTGGCCAGCGGTGGTCAGGGCCCTGTTAACCAACCCAACCCACAGATCATCCCAGGCCCTCGGTCAGCCAGTCCTTCCTGACCCACCCCCTTCTGGATTCCATTGGTTTTATATTCCAAATTCTCACACAGAGCATGGAATCCTTAGCCAATTATGCAATCCCCATCCCCCATTTCCCCATCTGTAAAAGAGAAGCAAGCCAAGGGCGCGTCCCGTTAGGCAATCGTGAGCGCTAAGTAACGTGGGCAAATCCTGAGCTAAAGTACTTCGTACACGTTCAGCCCCCGAGGAGCACCCGCCGAGACTGCAGCTGCGGCCACGGGCATCGCCCCCTCCGCTGGTGGTCGGACGGAGGAACTCAGCTACAGTACAAATTAGAGGACCTCTTCGGGTTCCTGCGGGCTTAGGAAAAAGATGTCGGTGAAAGTACAGGCACTTGACTGAGCAGCTGGGCTGTGAATGCCCGCCCACGTGGACTGAGCCCTGGCTGTCCTCTAGAACTGAGGACAGTGACTGGTGACCGGGCCACGCCCATCTCCCACATTGCACTCATCTGTGTAGCTAGGTGGGCAATTCATGCTTAGTGTGAATCCCCGCTTAGCAAGTGCCTAAAGCAGCGTCCGGCACACCCGTGGGTTCAGTACCTACCGGCGGGTCATCTCCCACACCGGTTAGATGCTGTGGTGATTCGGTTCTGCTGTCCCAAAGGTACATTACTTACCCATCTACTAACCCTACCTGCTTTGTCTTTATCCAGCTCACCGATGGCGCTGGCAATGGAGAGAAGAGGTGTGTTGCACAGAGTAGAAGGGGGAACGGGAGCACGTGTGGAACACTATCAGCCCCAGTTCTTTCAGTTCCTTGGTAAGTCCTGGCGCTTAAATTCCTAAGATCACATGCTCCAGAGCCCTGCTTCTAGTGTGAACTCAAGCAAATTACTCCTCCTCTCTGAGCCTCCGTTCTCCCAGCTGTAAAATGGGAGAGGTGATGATTAGTCGAACTTTTCTGTCTTGTCCAGGACAGTGGGAACCGAGTTAAGGCATGATCCTGATACGCAATAATGCTCGGTGAGCATTAGATTGCGTTATGATTGCTCCTGATCCTCATGACAAGCCTGGAGATGTTCATAGTTCTTTCTGCATTCAAATAAAGGGATAGAGGCTTGAGGCATTTAGGTAACTCACTAGTCACCTTGAAAGCAAAGTAGACCTTGGAACCTGTCCCAGACTGCTTGTCCCCGAGGCCCATCAGCACGGCTGCATTAGGCTGCCACCCAGGAAGGTGTGTTTTATGATGAGTGTTTACTCTTTCATCACCACAGTTCAGTCTCTCCTCTGCTCTACCACTGAGTAAGAGAAAGCAGAAGTAGGTGCTAGGCAGCAGGTAGTGGGAACGGTGGTGTCAAGAGTAGATTCCTTCTCTGTTCATTTCCCTAAAGCAGAAACTCATCTGAGAAGGGCGAATTCATCATGAGCAATTCCTGCCTGAGGACCCGGGCATGGGTTTGTTTGGTCCACGTTCACAGCCCATTCCAGAAGCCAGACAGTGAACGTGCTTTGGGCAGGAACAACCTTAGTGCAGTTAGTTCCACGCCATGTGAGCTTCAGCTGAGGTTAAAGCTAAAACGAGATGCTCTCTGCAGAGTGAGACCCTAACGCTGGGAGAGACCCTAACCTACGAAGATTCTCTACCTCCACACACAGGCTCCATCCAAGCTTCAGACAGACAATGAACTGCCATCCTGTCCTCTAAATATGAGGGGACTAAAGCCCGATCCTAAAAGGGTTTGGAGGAGGTAGAGAAGCGATCTGAGGCATGGCAGTAGCTCACACTGGGGTTCTCAGAGGTGGAAACAAGTACTGCTTCTGTATGCAGAGCAGCCCCGGACAGCGTGATGGATGAGGACTGAATACAATCCAGGTCTCTGCAAATTGTCCCTGCTCCTCCTTCCTGGGGGACTGCAGCCAGCTCAGAGCTGCCTCGCTGTGTGACGAGTGACAGCAGCAAAGGGGGCTCCTCTCTCAGAACCAGTCTGATCAGCCACGAGCACCTCTGAATGTTAGGTTTGGAAGCTTCCAGAAAGCAGAAGGAGAGGGAGACGCTAACAGAGGGAGATGCCGATTGGTCCAGAGTTTGAGATTAGACCAGAGGTCACCAAACTCATCTGCACGTCAGAGTCACTTGGAAGCTTTGTAAGTATTCCCAGCCCAGGCTGCATTGCACGTCAAGTGGACCCCAATCTTCCCACCTGGGCCCCAGGCACCAGGGGTTTGGAAGGGTCCCAGGTAACAGCAATGTGCAGATGCTGTTGAGAACCACTGGTTTAGAACTACAGTTCTGAGAAGAGGTAGGTTGTGTTCCACCGAAGAACAGTAGGTGGTAGCAGGGGATATTTCGGTTGTCACAGGAGGATGCTGGTACTGCCACCTAGTGGGAAGAGGCCAGAGATGCTGCTGAACACAACAAAGAACTGTGTGGCTCAAAACAGGAACAAGGTACCAGCTGCAAAGCCTGATTTAGATGCTGGCTGCTTACCTCAGCTTGTTAGAAACGCAGACCCTCAGGCCCTCCCCAGCCCACTGGATCTAAATCCACATTCTTGCAGGGTTCCCTGATGTCTTATAAACACACTGCATTTCAGAAATACTAGTTCAGAGTATGTCAGAGTCGTTTTGTACAAGGGGAGATCCTGACAGGTTTTTTTCATACACACCAACTGATAGAGCAGAACCCACCCTAAACCAGACCAGATACTGTTTTGTGAAAGAGAAGCTTTATTGGGCAGGGGCAGGCTGCCTGGTGTACTAAGACAGCCACCGTTTGGCTTGAGGAAAGAGCTTTTAAGGTTTGTTCTGGGTGGGAGGCTCTGCAGGCGAGCCAGGACTGTGACAGAGTTGGTGTTTGTCGGGTATATTCCTAGGCAGAGTTGACTTTTGCAGTTGAACTGGTTCCGGGGACAAGTTGACCCTTCACAAACCATTCTTTCACATCCAAAATCCTTCCCACAATGACTCAAGCTTGAGGGACGCCCTCAGACACTAGAATCAAACACATCGGGTTTGGGTCCCGGCTATCTCTGGGAGCATGTTAGCACCTTAGCCTTGCTCGGTCTCATTTTCTAACCTGCACACGGAGAAAGAGCACAAAGGTAAGACATCGTGCAAGGCCGGAGAGGCTGTCTGAGCTGCGGGTTGGCATCCAGGCCTCACCAACTCACTAGTGATCAACTCCGAGGAATCTGGGTTCCCTCCTGCAGCCTCACGGGCCTCCTCAGTAAAGAGCAGCGCATCATCTGCCTGGGCACGGGCAGACAGCCCGAAGCATGGATTTAAGGAGCTACCACTGACCGGAGCTGGCAGGCAGCCGTCTGCTGCCTCTCTGACAGGTGGCAGGAACGCCATTCACAGCATCGCTGCTAATTCAGATTGCACACCAAGGCGCCATGAATCCGCCGCTGTGGCAGTCTGGAGGGGCATATGTCCAGCGTCATGACTCCCCGTCACCCATTCTGGTGCCAACACATATGGAAGACGCTGTCACCTGCTGTTTGGTCTCCTCGCTTGTGTTGAGACTGCAACTTGAGGGTGGACAGCCAGGGTCCCCATACCCTGCCAGCCCTCCGTCACCTTAAAAGTGCCCAGCAACGCTTCCATAGCTAGTGTGAGGTGGAAGCGGGGCTCATCCTGGTCCCCTCCCCCAATCCTAAAACCAAGCTGGCTTCCTCTACCCCACCACCCTCCCCATGAGAGGCATGCCTGCCCCGCATTTTATACATATGCACAAACACACAGGAGAGAGGAGAGAGAGAGAGAGAGAGAGAGAGAGAGAGAGAGAGAGAGAGATCAACCACTGCCCAAGGGTGGCTCTGTAAGGACATGAGCATTCATTCATCTGCTCAAAAGGTTTGTAAGATGCTCAAAGCAGAGGCCACGCCGTGTTCCTGTTCCTCGGGGGCCTTAATACCTGGTGGCTACGCACCAGAGAAGCTCAGTACATCTCCATTATCTATAAAAAGCCACCCAGGATCTTGTTGAAGTCCAGAAAAATCCACATTTGTAACCCTGTGGAGAAGTTGTTGGAATTCTAGTAGGTTAACTCCACTTCCACTTCCAGTACAACATGTGGCAAGAACAAAGACCCTAAGCCGTGTCTGTAGTTGTGGGGCGCCAAGGGGGCCCTCAGCCCAGCTGGAAGGATGGCTCACCCTTGGCTCGTTCGTGAAGAGGGAAGTGACTTGGGGATGAGCGACTCAGTGAATGTCAGGAAGTAGGTGAGAGCTGTGAGCCGGGCTGGGGAGGAGGCCTGAAATCTCCTCTGCAGTATGCAGACAGAGTTAGAGACACAGAGAGAGATAGAGACAGAGAGAGACAGACAGAGACGCAGAAAGAGTGACCTGCATATCACAGATTGGGGCAGTGTCGGGTGTTTGGGGGTTGGTGCTTCAGTTTTGACATGCAGTCCACACCCTGAGAAGTCACAGCCTCTCGAGGCTCATTCTCAGCGGACTGTGTAGCCTCACTGGGCCCAACTCACCCATGTTACTTGGGAGCTGCTGGAGGAGCATTACAGACCCACTGCCCTGTTTTAGAGACCACACATCAGCACCTGGCTACACCCATGTTTCAAGGCTTGAAGCCAGTTGAGGGGACAAGGAAAAGTCCCAGCCAGCTCTGTACGTATCAGACACAGAGGCAGGACCAGCCAAAACAGACAATTGCCCTTTTTCATGGAGAGTCACCCAGGTGCTCCTCCACAATTATCCAACTTATTGATTGGTGAATCAGTTGATCGATTAGGTCATGGTTTCCTGGAATAAATGCAGCATATGCATCTGTATATCCTCCCATGCTGTCTTAAGAAAATTTCTATGACTTTCTAATAATTTAAATGTATTCAGGACAGGCATATTTGCCCAACCCACATCAGAAATTCCCAGAAAATAAATCAGATCCATAAAGTGAAGATGACGGGGAGGACCATGGACATTCCACCTCTAAACTAGTCCTGAGATCTGTTGCTAGACAAAGGAGGCCCCGCAGGACACCTGGGGCTGGGATTAAACTGAGCCTGTGGAAGAGAGGCAAGGTGAGGCGCAGCAGGGAGGGTGGGAGCCCAAAGGTGCAGGTGCTGGAGCAGAGAGGATGTCTGAGGTGGGCACTGAGGAGCCTCCCTGCTGGTTGTGTCACGGGGTATGCAGGGGTCCAAGAAGGAGGCCGGCAGCGCCTGGATTGGGAACTGAGGGAGAGGAAATCACACCAGCAGGCCCATCAGAGTTGCCCCACATGGGCTGGAGCAAGCTTCAGGGATTCCAGCAGCCAGCAGGGCCGCTGGGGCCCAGTGCCCTGGCTTCTGCCCAGGACCACGGCCCAGCAGTGCCCAGGCTCCAGCCCCACAATGACCCTCGGACTGTGGCCGTGGGAACCGAGCACAGGGATGGTCATGCCCATTTCCACCACGACCCACTATGCACTGCTCCGTGGGACTGCAGCACGACAGCACTGACCCTGTCCAGGTCAAAGGAAGCGTCCTGGGGAGGAAACTTCTCATCTGCCCACAGGCACCGGACCCCGACTCCTCTGCCCAGGCTGAACCTGGGGCTGAGAAAATAAATCAGGTCTTCTGAGTCTTCAGCGGGGCTGGGTCTGTCCAAATCCTTACCTCTCTTGTGCCTGGAGGACAGCTGTGGGGTCCCCAGAGGAGTACTGAACCCCCTAGACTCAGGCCATGAGGAAGGATCAGCTGCAGGCCAAGCAAGGAGCCAGAGGGAAAAGAAAGCCAAGCAAAACCCGAACCCGGGGTGAGGAAGCAGCCAAGTGCTCTGGGGCCTGCAAGGCAGCTGAGAAACAGGGCTGAGAGAGGGAAAAGCATCTCCTCCTCGGAGGGCTTTCTCCAAAAAGAGGAATTTGCTTCTGGGCTGGTGCTTAGGCACTGCCCAGAGAGAAAGGCTATGCGTGGGGCCCAGACAAGAAAGACAGCCCAGGCCTCTTTCTGGGAGGGCTTGTGACTGCATTTTGTTCTTCTGGGGAAAATAAAATCTTAGATCCCTGAATCTCATACTTCTGTGAGCTGCGATTTGGGGCGACCTGGAGGATCGGCTTTGTGGTGACACACAGAGGGAGACGGGAGACACAGCCTTAGGGCAGTGAGGACGCAGCTAGGATCTCAGGATGGGTGACAGGAGACCTCATTTAAGGGGATAACTGTGCTAGCGGTGTTTGTAAATTACCGATATTGGGAAACAGGGGCTGTAAGATATTTGAACGTACACAAATGCACACAGATGTGCACACACACGTCCCTGCCCCCCGGAATGGACTTGGCTTTGCCGAAGCTGAATAATGAAGAGGTTCTGGGTTAATAACGTAGTGAAGGGTCCCTCTCTGTCACAGCAAAAGTTTAAAGAGAGTTTTCACATGGACTGACAGGAACAAAGTGTGATCCTTCGAAAAGGAAAGAAAGGAAACACACTGTGACTCCGCCGCTGGGGCAGGGCTCCACACACCACAGCTCGAGTGGCCCTCAGGGAGGCTGAAACGGCACGGCTGTGTCTCCCTCCGTGACAGAAAGAAGAGCGGCTCGGGGTGTTATTACAGCACTCTCAAGAACCCACGCACGGTAACTCACAAGTCCACTGGACACGTGCGAGTTGCCAGTCAGTGCTGACCTCTGTCCACTCCGCACAGCAAGCACCCAGGAGGGATGCTGTGTCTCCTCTGCACGTCATTCTATGGTCACTTCACCAAGTGACATAAACACCCTTCCTTCTGCAGCCGGCCCTGGTCCCTGCATGGAGCCTCTCAGAGCACCCTGAAATTCACCCCAGTTCCCTCCTTTGCCTTCCAGCTCTGCCGTGAAACACTGCGTGTGATTGTGTTCAACACATCACCCCAGAGGTGAAGGAAGGTCACCCACTCCATGATGGTCCGAGGCAGGCCAGGGGTGCCCAAACAAGGCTGAAGCTGGTGCCCAGCCCCTCCCGCCTGCCCCCACAGCCTGGTAAGACGGGGCAGGCCAGGCCTCTCAGCAGCACAGACAGGTGAAGAGGAGGAAGTCAGAGTGAGGTGTGGGAAGTTCTAGGGAAGAAATGAGTCCTATGCTTGTCTAACTCTTCTTTTTCTTTCTTTTTCTTTTCTTAAATTTTGACACAGGATCTCTTTAAGTTGCTAAGTTACCAGGCTAGGCAAAAACCAGCAATCCTCCTGCCTCGGCTTCCCACAATGCTGGGATTGCAGGTACGCACCATTGTGCCTGGTTCAAGCATTGTCTTCCATGGAAGATTTACAGGGAAGGTTGAGCAAATGTTGACTCACACACTAAAAGAGAAGCACACTTTTTATCCTGGGGAGCCATTACTGTGCCTTGCTCAAGTGTTTTCCGGTTTCTCCTCTCCCCTGCACACTTCTCAGGTTCCCTCAGTTCCTCACGTTACCACTCCCCAAACACAGATTGAATGCCCAGCTCAGCCCAAGTGAAAGTCTAGCAAAACGCTGGGCACCAGGAGGTTCCCATCCTCCCTGCACAGACACACAGAAACACCACTATTGGCACCCACTGACAGAGGAGACTGACTTTGTGGGCGCCCTCGTCTAGTGGAAAGGTTCTAGCACCCATGAAGGAAGCACACACACCCTAGGGAACTGGAAAGGTGAGAGTTGCCAGAAATCCATCATCAAACCGGATGGAAGACTCTCTACCCTGGAGGACCTAGAAGGCAATGCTGGTTACACCAATGGGCTGAGGCAAATCACCAGCACTGAGGGAGCGTTGGGTTCAGTTTAATTACAGTTTTCAGGCAGGTGGCGGGCTATGATGTGATAGGTTACATGAACTGAATTAAGTCATATATCACCAGGCAAATGAATTCTAAATAGACTGACTTCAAAGGAATTGTTTGGCAGAATGTAGGAAGGTCCTGGGGAGGAGAGGAGGGAGTAGGAGTGGAGCAAATAAAGTTAAGGGTGTTCTGGACTGGATCACTTTGTCCCAAACAAAGTCTTTGAAGCAAGTTGGAAATAATATATTCTATTAACTAAAAGAAGCACAAGCTGAGAATAGTCAAATTGGCCTAGTGCATTGTCAGAAGAAAAGCAGCTGGACCCAGACAGTCCAGGCTGACTGAATTCCTCAGGGTGTTTATGTGACAGGCAGCAGCAGCATCGGCAGAGGTCACTGTTTGATTTTTAACTCACAATAACGTCTGTGAGCCTGCTATCCTATAGCTGTGTGTTTGCTGTTTGTATAATTGTACCCTTACAAGAGCAGTTTCACGTTCCCCACTCACCCATGCCCAAGGCAACACAGCTCTGTTCGGAAAAAGACTCCACAAAGAGGAGACTGGACCATATCCTCCTCTGCCTCCTTTCACTTCCTGGCCAAAATGAGGTGAACAGATCTCTTCTGCTCCAAAACAGCAGATTCAACTGACCATGGATCTGAAACCTTTTAAACTATGAACCAAAATAAGCATTTCCTCCTATCAAGATGATGGGTTTTGTTACAGTAACAGAGAGATGACTAACACTGAAAACCAGAAAACATCCCTGAAAGTAATTGAAGAAGATAACAATAAATGGAAATATATCCTGCCCCCAGATGAAACTTTAAAAATATACTTGGATTCTTCTTATCTTTCAATACTGTATTGAACCTCAAATTCCAGCAGAATTTTTTTCTTTGTTCTAACCCTGTGTCCTCCTTAAATGTATGTTAAAAACAGAAAAGGGGCTTCCAGGAAGATGGTGGGGTGGTGAACAGCAGAGAAACAGCCTCTCCAGGACTTGATAACCAGATGCTAAGATTACAGCAATGTGAGGAAGAGCAGGAGAATGGAAGCAAGGCCCTGGTGCCCAGCAGGGATCCGAAGTGAGAATTAGACCCCACAGAGAGAGTAAAGACAGGAGCCACAGTGCAGAGGGAGGTGGCCAGCAGCTCTTTCTCCCTGAGCCCTGACTCACTGCATGGAAAGGGCAGCTGGACCTTCCAGAGGCACCGTGACTCCTAGTGACCCTAGAGGCCTCCCAGAGAAACGCACCAGTGGAACAGAGCAGTGAACACAGAGACTGCAGTGACTGCTGACTGAACCCATTCAGACGCCCCCAGGAGAGGGTGATGGGCTGGTCAGCATTTTGGATAGAGACCAACAGAATTCAGATCTCAGAGCAGCCGTGGGTTGGCTCCATCTAGTGGCTCCAAGAGTCAGGGTGAGGCTGAACCAAGTTCAAAAGTCAGGGGGCTGGGTTCAAACTGGCAGGAAGCCAAATACAAAGCAGCAAATCGCGTTCAAGCCTACAGGAAGTAACTGGAGGGTTGCTGGCTGAAAATCTCAGGTCCCTCAGCAGTCTGAACTTCAGTGGGACTAAAGGCCAAGGTTTGCTGGGTTTATCCAGCATGGCCATGATTCTGCTGCCAGCTTGCTGGGACCCATCAACATGGACCTGGGCTCTGACTGCCCCTCTGTCAACCAGAGACAGCAGAGGTGTAACCTGAAGTGGACATGTTTCCCCTTTCTTTGCTTTTAAAATTTTTGCAAGTTTTTCTAATTTTTCTTTTTCTTGGTTATTGTTCTCATTTTTACACAATGTGAACAGGGCTTCTAGTTTTTCTGTTGTTTTGCTCTGTTCTTCTTTCCATCTTGTCTTCTTCACCAGTTCCCAGAGTTTGTGTAATCTTTCTTCATCCTCCAGCTTTGTCTCTAGTCCCTTTCTCTTCTTCTATTTCTTTATTTTTCCCATTTTAAATTTCCCCAAGAATAAAATCACAATATTCAGAGGCTATTTACTATACACAACTTTCTGCTTTGTTGTAGATTTTCTTATATAACTAGAAATCTTGTTTATATAGTTGAAGGTAGCAAATTAATAGCTACCAGAGTTTGTCATTTTCTTGGTGGTGTTTGATGCTATTGTTATTGCTGATGGTACTATCTTAGTCAATCAGTTGTTCTTCCCTGTCTGCCAAGACTGAGATTGTCTGAGGGTCATAAACGATACCATAGGCCAGGATAAAACAACCAGGGGCCAAGTAGGTGGCAACTTCTCATCTCCAATAAATAGAAGAGGTAGGATCTTACAACAGACTCAAAACACATGGAAATTAAATAATACCCTCTTAAACAACCAATGGGTAACAGATGAAATTAAAGAAGACATTATAATTTCTACAATTAAATGATAATATCAATGCAACATACCAAAATTATGGGACACCATGAAAGCAGTCCTTTGAGGGAAATTTACAGTGTAAATTCCCATGTCAGAACTACAGAACAAGCTGAAATAAATGACTTAATGTTGAATCTTGAAGTTCTAAAACAAGAAGAGCAAGTCAAGCCCAAAGCACATGAAAAGGAGGAAATTATAAAGATGAGAGCAATTGAGGCTAAGAAAATAATACAAAAAAATACAAAATAATACAAAGAATTACTCTTTGAAAGATTAAATAAGGTTGAAAACCCGTTAGCCAAACTTAGCCAAAAAAGGGAAAGAAGACTCAAATTCATACAATTAGGAGTAAAAAGGGTGAAATAAAGAAGATCCTACTACAAGAACCAGTATTCTAATAATAAGGAAAGCACAGAAGAAATGGGTAGATTCCTAGATACATATAAATTATCAAAGCTGCACCAGGAATATACAAAAATTCTAAAGAACACAGTACAAGTCAATGGCATTGTAGATCTAATTAAAAACCTACCAGCAAAGAAAAGCCAGGTCCAGACACATTCACTGCTGAGTTCTAAAAGAAACTTAGAGAGGTCTTAATGCCACAACTCCACTTTAATAAACTTGAAAGGGAAGCAGTACTTCCAAGCTCATTCCTGGAAGCAAACATTACCCTGACAACAAAACCAAAGAGGTATACAAACAAAAAAAGAGCTACAGACCAGTCACCCTAATGAACCCAAATGCAAATATCCTTAAGAAAGAAGCAAGCCCTCCTTGCAAATCAGTGCCACTGGGAGGAGAGCCAGATACCAGCCCCTTCCAGCATGCAGGCTGGGAAACAAGAAGAGCCAACCGCACACCCATCCTACCCCTTAATAAGCCACAGGCTGATCTAGAGAAACACAGGCTGTGACGATAGCTATTGAAGTAAAAAATGATTTAATGCTTGCAGTGTTTAGTGCTTCACTGATTTTTCAGGTCTAAAGCTGGTAGTCTGATCATCTGTTCAGAGGATAGCAACACAAAGGTGGGACCTATGGAGATCTCCTTCTGAAGGTGGTAGCCATTGTTAATTCCCTACCAAGTTCTGTATAATTTTCATTGTTTTGTTGGGTTGGCTTCATTTTGTTTTGTTCTGTTTTGTTTTGTTTGATTTTATTATATCCAAAGACATGGGCAGCTATTTCAAAGAAAACAAGATATATTATGGTTGCCATTTTGGATTTACTCTTATCTTGTCTTGAAGTCCTTTAGTGCATTCATTTCTTTGTTTTTATTGGTTCTATTCTGTTCTGTTTTGTTTGATTTTTTTACTATGTCTGAAGGTATCTTCAGCTATTCTGAAGACAACAAGAGGCATTATGGTAACCACTGTTGATTTCCTATTGTTTTGAAGTCCTATGTTACTTACACTGGTTTATTTTCATTGCTTTTATTCTGTTTTCTTTTTCTTGGTTTTATTCTCTTCAAAATAAAAATAATAAAAATAAAAACATCATGGTACTGGCAAAAAAAGAAAAAGTCAAACCCAAGGATCAGTGAAACAGATGAGAAGGAGCAGACACAATTACATGCTCAGCCACCTTACCTTTCACAAAGGGTCCAAACATGTTCACTGGAAGAAAGATAGCCTCTTTAATAAATGGCGCTGTAAAAACTGGTTTTCCATATGCCAGAGACTAAAACTAGAGCCATATCTCTCACCATGCACTCAACTAAATCAAAATAGATCAAAGACCTAAATATTAAAACAGAAACACTAAATCTGCTGGAAGGGAGAATAGGTTTAGGCAAAGACTATGAACAAAACCCTGAATCACACAAGAAATATCACAGAATCAACAACTGGAATCTCACCTTATTAAAAAAAGATTCTTAGAGCAGAAGACACTTATCAACAAAGTGAAGAGACCCAGAGTGGGGAAAAAAAGTCTTCTTCCTCAGAAGACTACTATCTGGAATATATAAAGAACTCAGAAAAATAAGACACCCCGAATTTAAAGACCCAACTGAAATATGGGCATCTGCACTGAATAAACACTTCTCAGAGGAAGAAGTAGAAAGAGCAAATAAATGTATGAAAAAATGTTCAATATCATTGGTCATTCATGCAAATTAAAACAATGCTGATTAAAACAAATTAACAATGCTGATTTTAACAAATTAACACTCTCCCTCCAGAAAGAACAGCTGTCATCAAGAAATCAACCAACAACAAATGCTGGAGGGGCTGTGAGGGAAAAGGAAGACGTCTGCACACTTGGTGGGAGTGTAGACTGGTGCAACCACTGTGGGAATCAATGTGGAGATTCCTAAAAAAACTAAAACTAGCGGTTCCACTTGACTCAGCTAGTCCCCTTGTTGGTATCATCCCCCTAAAATTAAACGCATCATATCAGAGCCGCACATGCACATCCATGTTTATAGCGGCACATTTTGTGCAGCCCAAATGCCCATCAGCCAGTGAATGGATAAAGATGTGATTCTTTCATACAGTGGAGTCCTAGTCATAAAGAAGGATAAACTGAGACATTTCTAGGTAAATGGATGCACCCTAAGACCACACTCTTCAGTAAAATAAATCAGACACACATGTTCAAATATCTCACGGTCTCTCTGGTATGAGAAACCAAAAGTGTAAAAAAGGACTGAATCATACAAGAGATGTTGTGAAATGGAAGGAAAATGTTCATATGGGAAGGAGAAGTAATGAGGGAAAAGGGGAAAGGAAGGAAGGAGAAAAAAGACAATAGAAGGAAAAATGGAAATAAAGCTTTGTAAATTAGGATGGGAGGAGAGGTTGAAGGGAGGGGAACAGATTGGGAAAAAGAATAATCTAGATATAGCACATACAGGTATTATTCTCTATGATGACTGTCATCAAAATGAATATCTAAAATATACCAATAAAATTAATTTTCAAAAGCTAAAACAAAAAAATCACCAACTCACACTGGTGCTCCTCTCCCAGATGTCCCTCACAGGAATGGCATGTTTCCATCTGCCCACAAGTTCACATCTGATTCCCAAACCCAAGTGTCATGACGTGATCTTCCCAGCACGGAACACCAGGTGGGGGTTAGCAGATGCCACCACAAAGCATAAAAAAATTAAAGACCACGACTTCTCAGTCCTCGTTAGTGTGAAAGCGTAATTACACACCTCTACTTTCCTGAAGCCGCCTGTCAGAACTCCTGGCGGCTTGCAAGTGCGCTGCCTCCTGCAATGAAAGGGAAACCATCAATTTATTTGAATGGCTTCTGTCAATGTAAGTCTGAGGACTTGTGGCATGAAATCATGACTGCTATTAAATTAACGATGATAATAATAGTTACCGTGCACCAAGAGTCCTCCATTCTCAGCGAAGCATTTTGCAAGCAGCACCTTATTTAATTCTTACCACAGCCTTGTACGTGATCTGCACTTTATTAATAAGATGCCAGAGTTGATAGAGATTAAATAACTTGCCTCGTTCAAGCTGGTTTCAAGACAAAAGTTAAACTCACACGAATCTCATACCATGCAGGTTGTGGGCGAGCATAATGGAGGATTCCTCAGGAGGAATGCTCCCCCGTGTCAGCAGTGCACAGGGTCTCCACTCCTCGAGTGGAATTGGTACATGCATACAGCTCATCCGGGGGGGATGTGGCAGGAGAAAAGGAGGGAAAATGTGGTCTGTACACACATCAACTCCCACCGAGGAGTATAGACATCATGCACTACACACATACTAATAAACCAAGAAAATAAATAAAATGTTGAACCTAAAAAAAGAAATGTTTCTACCCTAGAGAAGAGCCATGCAATAGGCAGCACTACAGATCATATTACCCATACCCTGGCGACAAAACGATTCCATAAAAATCAAGAGTAGACGCCATGCTTCCAATCCAGCCCTTGTGGTCCCGTAAGGCCCATCTGAGGTACCTGCACATAGCCAAGGCTCCAGGCTGCACTTTGCCCAAGGTGATCCAGACGCTACATGTGATGATTAACATATGCGTCACCGACTGAGTCGTGCAATATCCAGATGTCTGGTTAAACATTACTTCTAGGTGTTTCCATGACACCCCCGTAGTGTGTGTGTGGGGGGGGAGGGTTCTCAGATGGACTGAACCGCACAAATAAGGCAGAGAAATGAGGGATTTTTTTCCTGCTGGATGCTTCAGCTGGGACGCTGGTCTCCGACCTTTGACCTGCCTTCCCACCACCAGCTTTGTGGTTCTGGGGTCTTCAGCCACCGGTGGAGTCTCCCAAAGCATGGTGGTTCGGAGACTCAGCGGCCTCCGCAGCGCCGGCTTCCTGTTTGGTTCTCTTCCGGAAAACTGTAATACATCCTGGTTCCAGATTTGGGGTGAGGTTGGGCAGTGATTCAAGTTACACAAATCACACGTTCAATCTGAGATTAAGAGAATTCAGTCCAGCCCACGGCCTTGGAAAGAACAGATGAGAATTCGGGTTCTGGGCTGTGGCCTCACCATGGCTCCCACGAGCCCAGGCTGTCTGTGCCTTGTGAACAGACCTTCCGGTTTAGGCTTCGGTAGATCTAGCAGAGCCCCTCCCTGGAGCGGAGAGCGCCCTGACCACGCTGGGCAACCTTTCCAAGGCAGGGGCAGGACCGGTGGTCTCACCCAGGGAGCACGTGTGAGCCCGAGAGGGCCGAGGGCCTTGAAGTTTCTCCTCCTGGCTGCCTGTGCTCTCTGCTTGCAGGCTAAGAGAACTGAGAAATGATTCTGCAGTAAGTCTCAGGCAGGACCCCGAAGAGCCAACGTTCCAGTCATCAGCTGGAGAATGTCCGTTTCTGGGAGCTACCAACAGCAAAGAGGCCAGAGATGGTGTTTTCGAGGTGATGACTAAAGATGACCAGACAAAGCAAGGGTCGCCAGGGTAGGGGGGCTGTCCTCACAACAGGTGGCTGAAGGTAAATCGAAGCCTCCTTGACACATGCTGAAGTGACAGGGCCTTGAGTGCCCTAACCCCAAGTTCCCCTCCTGCTGCTCACGGCTTCTGGGACCCTCCTTACCCAATGCACTGTGTGTAGTCACTCCCAGCTGGAGACCTCGGCTCCCTGATGGCCCGCGGGTTTCATAAACAAGCCACAAACATCACCACAAAGGAACCAGGCACATCCTCCTCCTTGATACTGCAAAGCTACCTGCCTCAGCTCTGGCTGCCCCTTCTGTCCCCGCATTCTACAGAGCTGTCCCTTCTGTCCCCGCCTTCTACACTGGCACAGTGCATTCCTCCTGAGCGCTGTGGGTCCAGTGCTGGGTGTCTTGTGTCGTTCCCTAAGCCCCATGGTGGATCCCCGCAGGGAAATTGGAGGCAATCCAAATGGTGACACAGAGAGCTAGCACGGAGGTCTGTGTACCCTGCAAGTATCAGCGCAGTTAGGGCTGTGGTCCCCTGAGGGGCTCCTCGGGGTGGAAGCACACGCCCAGCTGTGCAGACAGGGAGGTGTCACTGCAGAGCGCCAGAGCATAGCTCAGCCTGCCCCTCAGTTATTATACCACCCGCCGGGCCCGTGTACAAAAACTGGGAATGACTGGGTCCAACCATCAAAGGGTTTCTAGACCATTAACTTCAGAAGAACCCATGTAGCAGAAACAAAAACCAAACTACACGGAGACTCTGATGGTAACTTCCAGTCCTTATTTATTAAATCAAAAGAAAATGGTTTTGTTGAGACAGGGTCCTGCCATGTAGTTCAGATTGGCCTGGGACTCACTCTGTAGCCCAGGCTGGCTTCAAACTCACAGCGGTCCTCTGCCTCAGCCTCCCTAGTGCTGGAATTGCAGGGGTGCGTCACCACACTTGGCCCAAAAGGATGTAAAAGGGTGGTTAGCAAATGAGACCAGGGACATGACATTCACCCTGACACTGCTGCACACACGTCACCTGCTCGTCTTGCTGTCCCAGCTCTCACGATTCTCCTCGGTGCTTCCTCGACTCACGTTGTGCGCTGAACTGCCAAATCGGGATAATGATGATAGCATCTGCGGGCAAGTCTACGACGTCCGCAGGGCACCTAGAGGAGCTTCAACACGCACAAGCTCTTAGCAAACATCAGGGAAAACTCTAAATTAAAAAAATAAAAGTAGCAAAACCTTAGCCGCTTCTGACCTCCGCTGAGCTCCAAATACCCCCAAGCCACCATCAATCCAGGAAGACGTGAATAACGCAGACGAGTCAGTCAGGGGACGTCGTTATGGAAGGCATGGTCCAGAGCGTGAACTGTGCAGAGCTGACAGTCTTTCCAAACAGCATGAAGGGAAGGGAAAGAGCAGCATGGGCCAGGCCTGCCAGCCAAGTGTTTGAGAAGGAGGACCTGATCTAGGCCTTAATGATGCATAGAATCACGAGAGCTGTCCTACATGTGAAATAAACCTCTAGTCACTCCTCGCTAAGAGCAGGCTGCTAGTCCTGGGGGAAACTGTTGGCAAAATTGCATTTGGCAAAATCACGTTTAAAAACAGAAATGCCATCAGTAGGATATTTACGTCTATAACATACATTATCTGGAACGTGCACTGAACACCCATTTGCCTAGCGTCCCCAGCTTGGCCCTCGGCCCCTGCAGAAAGGTGGAGGAAAGAGAAGGTCCTTCACCACACCTGGCCCTAGATTTCTGGTCCACACGAGCTGTCTTTCAGCCACCCACACCCCACCCCTGTGGTATTCACCTCCCGCTGGTCTCGAGGCACCTACCAAAACAATCCTGCTGCTAACGGGCACACTGCCACTCCTGCCCTAGGTCCGCAATGGCTCCAGGGTGGAGCCCACTGGAGTCTTCTCTCTGGGACCCACCAGCACTGGTGGGCTTGTGACGTCTCCAGTTCCCACTCCCCACCCAAGCCAAAGTGCTAGTCTAAAGGCTGGGGAAAGTTGCAGAGCAGGAATTCACTGTCTCCCCCGCTGTGTTTTCTAAACCATGAGTACTTTTCTGCTCCCTGTTACCCCATCCACACATCCCGCTGCCTCACCTCCCCACCTGCACCTCTCCCCACCTCATGTTCATGGACTTCCAGATGTGATCTTTTCCTTTCCTCAGCCTTCTGTTACTCAGAGATCAGAGAATCAGGTAAAGCACGTGCGCATGTGAGTATGTCTGTGCCAGTGTGTTAGGCTGGCCCAGCACCCGCCCTGGAGGCACATGCTCAGAGGCACCACTCTCGGGCCCGCTGGGCACTTCAGTCTAGAGCAGTGACGCCGAAGCTTTGAGAGCTTTCGGTGACACAGACACTGACCCCTTGTGGCTGGTGCACCCCAGCTGATCTAGAGGTACCCCGACAGTCCCGGGCGTTTGCCCAGCCTCCCACGTGACCCTGATGCACACAGAAGTGAGAGCCACAGACTTTGCACTAGAAGAGTGACGAGGACAGTAAGTCTTGTGCATGCATGGGAGGCGGGGCCAGATGCCGGGATAGCCTGGCTTTCCTCCGCTGACTGGGCTGCGTCCAGCACATCCTGCATCCGCCTGTGGCCACCCTTCTTTTGTTCCCCGCCTGCATCCATCACATGGACACAGAATGAGGTGCAGCCATGTGCATGGGCAGTCTTCACATGGCTCAGCAGCCGTGAACACACGGAGTGGGTGGACAGGCAGGCAGCCTTTGGCAGGTGGGCGGCAGCAGCAGCAGGACAGCTGGACTGGAGGGCCCAGCCACGCCCAGATCAGCCGCCCATCCCAGCAGACTCAACAACCAGATGTCTGCCTTTGCTGACCCTCACTGGAGCCTCGCCTGTCCTCTGCTTGTGGCCTCCTGGGACTGCTCTCCTGGAGCCATAGCCACTTGTGCCTGCCCCGGGTCCTCCCTGCACGATGACCACACGTGGTGATGATTTACAAAGGGCAAGTTTGAAAGGGTGACTCCTTGCTGCACTGTCTTTCATCAAAGGCAGAGCAGAGAGGGATGGGTGGAGAAGGAGGAGAGGGCTGGGTCCTCCCCTAGACCTGCAGGCTTTCTCTCCCCTCAGGTCAGGAATGGCGGGGCGTTAGGCCACAGGCGCGGCAGTCTAGGAGCTGAGGAGGAGCTGCGTTCAGGGGCAGCCCAGCAGTTCCCTTGGTCTCTCGCCTGTTTACAGAGTGAGCGAAGTGTGTAGCAGCCCAAGGCCTGCCGGGAGGGGAGACGCCACCTCACATGCGTGTCAGAGTGTGCTCCCTCCGTGGGCAGAGCACTGCTAGGGCTCAGCCTCATCCCGCGGGATCCCAGTTGGCCTCTGAGGCTGAGCGTAAAAAGTGTCACGCAGCAGGGCCGTGATGGAGTGTGAGATTTCCCGACATGCTCAGCACCCCCACAAAGGCAGCTGGCTCTGGCCACCGTGTCCATCACAGAGCTGAGGAGTTCTGGGCGGGAGTTTGGTTTTGCACATCCAAACCCTGGGGGAAGTGATACCAGTGTACAGAAGGGGACAGGACCGGTCAATGATGTGTGTTCTATAAAGCCAGACAAGGTGACCTCCAAATCGAGCCCAGTTCTGGAACTCCAGCATCTCAGTAATTCTTTGTGCTAGAAAACAGAAGGTGACAGTCTCCAGGCATGGAGAGAGACAGCTCTGAGCCTGGAAGCTATGGGAGACAGTGTAACCTCACTCCTAGAGGAGTGTCAGGCGGTGAAGCCTTTGCTTCTCCTAAACAGCGTGACCTGTCCACTCTTGAGAAGCACAAACTGAAATGGCATTGCACTTGTAGCTGCAGGTACAGACAGGAGACCAGGGAGAAGAAGGAGCAAACCCAACTGTCAGCCAAAGGGGAAAGGAGGAAGGGTTGGCTTCACGGCGAGCTCTGGCTTAGAGCCAGTAACAGCACCAAGGTAGGAATGCTGGACAGAGTGCACTCCGTAGAGACATCTTAGGAGAACCACTGGTCCTGGCACAGCAGCCAGGACAGACCAAGAAACGGGGTGGGGGGTGGTCACGGAACAGAAGAACAGCGTGGCCCTGTGGCTGTGTGACACGGTTTCTCTCTTTGCGTCTTACCGTTACTCTCCTAAGCCTGCAGCCACGGCTTTGCGCATTTTTTATTTGCACAGATGCTATTGTAACTCAGCAAAGAAGCAAACCCCTACTCTCAGTTAATGACGCCCTGAAAACTGGAATTCACGGCTAGCCAGAGGTTCACTCACATTAAGCCGAGGTGTGTGGCCAGGGAATCCTAGACTTCCTCTGTGTCTCACCGTCACTGTAAGAGGCTCGGATCACCCTGTTTCCAGCGGAGACCCTGGTGCTCTACGCGCACAGCAGCAGCAGGAGCCGTAGCGGTGCAGCCCTCTCGCCCTGTCGCCATGGGGCTGCACACGGGGAGACTGCCGAGCTTCCCCGAGATCGCCAGCAGGGCCGCGATGGGGGCGAGGACAGCCAGGAATCTGTGATGCCTGCTGGCCTCTCTTTGGACAGCCCTGTGGTCACGCCTTGTATGAGTTAAATACAAGGCTTGCCTTCAACAAACGTCACCCCTTCCACATCCAGAATTCAGGACTCACTGGGAAAAACAGGGGAACCTGAGCAGGAAGCTGAGAGAAAAGGTCAAGGCCTGAATTCTGTGCCTTCGCAAGAAGCCGTTTCTACTGCAAACGTGTTACTACACCCTTCACAGCCGCCACAAGGGAGGGTTTGCGGAGCCTGCATCCAGACAGTGCTCAGTGCTGGCGCCGCAGTTAGACACCCACGCCTGAGGACAGGACAGGCAGAGCCAGTCAGCAGCTTCCCCGCCGGCACCTCCCTGCAGGCTCAGCGGGAGGTGCATCGTCCTGCCTCCAAGGACATTCCCCTTACAAGCACTGCCTGCTCCTACGTGGGGATTTCCTCCATCTCACCTACCACGTGACCGTTCTTCTCTTGCCTTCCTGGCCTTCCCAGCACCCTAAGTTTACACACACATACACACACACATGCACTGCACATCCTGCCTTCTCTTCCTCCAGTCTTCAGCTGCGTTAGGTTTTTGGCGCAATAAGAAAGAAGATATAAAATAAAAGTAGCCTTTATTCCAAGAACGTGGAGAGAAGTCCCTAACTACAGACAGCCTGGCATTCTCTGACTGGAACGTGGGGTATGGGATATACATATAACCTCTGACCGGGGCGACGCTTAGGGCGGGCATTGATGACGCAAGGGGCTGATTGGGACCTTTTTCACGCCACTGGGAAAGGAAAAAGGAAGTTGTCACGAGGGAAGGAGGAAGTGACCTCCTTTTTGGTTCTGCCTCCCACCGCAGTTTATTCTAGCACAAAAACCTTTCCAGCTGCATTTGTAGTCACTCCCTTGGGCCCATTATTTCCCTGTAAGGACCCGGAAGTGACTGGGATCCTGAAAAATGCAATGAGTGTAAAAGAATGAAAGCCCGAGGCAGATCCTGAGAAAGAACTTTAGTGTTCCGTGTGAGAAAAAAGGACCTTCGACAAGGGCAGCGTTTGTGGAAGGGTGAGGAGTCAGGCTCAGAAGGTCGGACAGTGGACTGCAGCTGGCTGAGACAGAGATGGAATGACACCACCTGCCTTTCTATCACCAGCCACGGGGTGGGTGCAGCTGTTCACAGTGGCCGGAGGCTAGGAAGGAGGTTTGGTGGGAGGCAGCCTCAGGATGTCATCTCTGAACAGACGTCTCCAAGCGAGGTGTCTGCTACACATCTAAGGAGACCTGCAGAGGACATAATGGTATACATTTGTTTATGTTTTTATTTTGTAAATTGCCATTATCGCATTTTCATCACTGACACACAGTACCCGGCACTCGCAGCTTCACGGAGGAGAGGTTCACTTAGGATCCCAGTTAGGATCCACGGTTGGCGGCTCCCAGGGAAACAGGGCCAGAAGGGCCTGGCGGAGGGAGAGGCGCTCACATCACACCATGGTGGCCAGGAAGAGAGGAGCTTGGCAGGGAGATAAACCCCCCAGGGTCCACCCCAGTGACCCCAGGCTTCTGACCAGACCCCGCCTCCTGATAGCAAGTCAGCTAAGACCCCCCAGGACTCACTGAGCTGCCAAAAGACTCCCGAGCACATGAGGCTCATTTTCTGTCCAAATGATAAAGGAGATTTGTAAGCTTATATGTATAATATGTTTATAATTTTATATTTATATACTTGCATTTTATAAAACATAGGGTGAGGTGCATAGATCTGAGACTAACTACACTGTAACCTATTTTGTCCCCCTCTGGAGAAGACAGACCTTTCAGTTAAATGAAGCTAACTGACAGCCCAGAATGTTCCGGGTTTAATGGGCAACTTGAACCTTGGAGAAACCAAGAAATTGGCTCAGGGTCCTTTAGCCAAATAAGTTCCAGATCCAAAGAGAATTCATTTAGTCCCACTGGACATTTTTAGGTCCCCACCATGTGTCAGGTACCATGAGCTAAAGCTACGAGCATCAGAGAGGTAACTGGAACAGAACAAACGCCGATTACATGTTACTGGTATCACTCATATTGGAGAAGCTAATCATCTAGTGGAGAAGACCAAAAAGGACAAAAGCACAGGTACAGAAACCTTTGGGAAGGTACCCTTGGAGATTACACAGGGCACCGGGGCAGTAGCAAAAATAAGGCTGCCTGGCCCCAGCCAGGTGACCTCCCAGCCGCCCACTGGCCCACTCTCTGTCCGTGCCCATAATGAGGTCCAGGGCACCCAGCTCTGCTGTGACAGAGGCAATGCTGTCACTCAGTTATATGACTCCCAGAGGGGACTTCATGTGCCAGTGACACCCTATAGAACAAGTCCCCACACCTCCAGGGAAATGAGGGCTGTGCTACTGCAGTGCCCTGGTTCTCCTTTTCAGAATTCTCAGTGTCTTCTCCACTGGTGTGCTGGTATCTGCGTGGCTGTGACATGTGGCTAGAGAAGTCCTTGTGTTGACCCAACAAGCAGAGCGGCCCCTGAGCACGGGGCCCCCTAGAGCTGTGTCTGCACTGAAGATAAATAAACCATAAACCATGTACAGAACCATGACAGGCATGGGACCTGTGAGCTGGCGGGACTGTTCTGAGTGTTTGGGCCACATCCTGTGACACTGGTAAAATCGATAGTGCATCACACTAAGTGGGCTCTTCAGCAAGAGGCACGTGGCCTTGGGTCCCTCAGCACAGAAGCATTGAGAGCCAGGACAGGGTCCACCAAGGGGGACAGTCCCCGCCATGGCCCTCTCCCTCCCCACTCCACCCACTGCCAGCACTGACGATCCAGCTGCCTCAATTTACCTAATCACTTTGTGTTTTTCTGTGCAGACCTGGCTGACACAGCCCAGGAACCCACATAAGAGTGGGTTCTTCACAGGCGCAGGGCACCCTTTTCCATTGCACTGCCAGGGTGAAGCTGTTAAACTACCTGCCAATCCGCTGATAAAATACAGCCATGGGATTCGTCTCTGTCCACAGCAGGAACATTTCAACAACTTGTTTTTACGTTATCTTCTTGTTTAGAAATGTCGTTCGGGGTTTTCGGAGTGGTCCTTTTCACTGTGCTGTCCTCGTGATGAGTCGGGATGACTTGGAGAGGAAGGAGAGGACTTCATCCACACCCGGCCTCCCGCCTGATCCAGAGAAGGCGCCGTCTGCCCGGCTCCTGCTGGAGCCCTGACTGAGCTCTCACGGGCAGCCTCCTTCCAGTTCTGCGCTGGTGGGTCCCGGAACCACAGCACCTTGCCATCTCCACCCTCATGCTCCGCCCAGCGGCTCCCCAGCCAGCCTCACCTGGCTGCTGCCCACTCGGCCGCTCCTCGGCTGCTTTCACCCACGGCTTTGTCCTCAGGCAGGATGCTCTTCTGGCAGTGCTGCTCCTATTGAAGGGCAAATTCTGTGGCTCGGTGCAGAACTGGAGAAGGGTAGCACTGGGTGGAAGTCAGGAGAGAGACAGGCTGCTTCCCACAGCCTCATCTGTGTGCCCTCAGCCCGTGACTCCTCCATGCGAATCAGGATGCCCCTGCAGAGACCCCACGCCAGATCGGCTCCACCCCTTCTCCACCCCGCTGATGTCCAATGATCCTATGGCAGCCAAACTGACTTTTGAAGCGGGGCTTCCTGGGTCCTCCCCACCCCCAAAGCCTCCATGTTCCTGGACAGTGTCACCATGCCCTGACTGGGACACCCTGCATGTGAGCACACAGCCAAATCAAGGTTCCTCAAACGCCTCTGAAGGATCCTCTTCCAGGCCAGTGTCTTGGACTGTCTTCAGCTAGCCCTCCAGGCGCCCTGGAGTGGAAGGTCCGGGATCACGCCCTTCCGCAAGCTGGCCATTCCCCACCACTCACCACAACCTTCATGCTTCTCCAGACCTTCCCTCCACAGTCCCTTCTCCATTCCGCTGTTGGCCGTGACCTTGCTTCTGTCATTCCCTCTGTTCACGCCCTTGAGCCCCAGGGCCAGTGGTTTCAATGGGTTTCTCCCTGTGTTTCCATGCTCGCTGTCCCTTGCTCTTCCACTGCATTCTCCAGGCCACGCTGCATGTTGAAAGGGTAAATTATGCGAAGTGTGGGTAGGCAAGAGCTGAGGACAGTGGGCAGGTTGGATTAGACCCAACTCTGCTGTGTAACCATCTGCAGAAGCTGAGTCCTTCGCCCCTTCTGAAGGGAATGGCCCGCTCAGAACTGTGAATGAAGCCGTTTGCCCTTTCCCCAGATCTTCACCTGTGGTTTCTTACTGTGCTGGGCTTCTGAATCACAGTCAACAAACTCTAGGAGTCCAGCAGTTGGGTGATGACCCGGGAGGCAACCCAGTGCCAACCCTCCTGGTACAGGCTAAGCTAATCGGATTCCTCTCCTCTGGGACTTAAATCGTTGAATACAGAGAAAGCGAGCAACTCCTAAAAGAACGTGAGAGTAAAAGCAGATTCTGAGGAGTCTCACAGTGGGTCAGTGCCTGTGAGGAAGCATAGGAGGTGAGTGCCACGCTGCAGGCAAAGGGAGTTACCATGAGATGGAGACGTGCACGATCTTTCTCCTGTTAAACACTCACTATTTAACATAATAAAACTCACAAAATTAAAATTAATAACCCACCAATATAAATATTCTAAAGAATAAACCTGGGTTTGACCCACTCATGTTTGTGGCCCTTTGTGACAAAAAAGTTTTATTAAAACTCCACGGTCTTAATTCCCTGCCACATGCACCTCACAAGCAAAAAGGCTGAAGACCCTGGGCCTGTCGCCGCGTCTGCCATGCCTGGTCTCAGTACGGATACCGGGAACTGCAGGTAGGGAACTCTGCTTCCCCACGGTGCCACTCACTGTCAGGAACGGGCCTTGTAATCAGACCTGGATTCATGACTCTCATGGACAGTCCACCCAGCGCCTGTGCTTCAGAGCTCAGCCCAGAGCACAGTAACCTTCTCCATGAGGCACCCTTTAATAAAACTTCTGGATTTTCAGGCCATAGCAAATACAAACTCTGTCATCCCAACCCCAAAAAGCCACAGGCGACAGATGCCTAACTGAATGAGCTTAGCTGTACTGCAGATAAAACGTTATTTACACGCACAGGTTACAGTGGTTTTGGGATGCGAAGCTGAAGTTTGCCGAGCCATGGCCTGTACTAGCACATGGAGATAGTAAAACCAGACAGGCGGCCACAAGCATCAAGTGGATAAAGGCGCAGCAATCCTTCACTGGCAAGAAAGGTGTTATAGACGTGAGAGAAGAGGGCTGAGCCTGCAGACAAAGAACAGGAAGAGGGGCTCACCACACCCTACCGTTTGTCAAAACCCCCTCTGTTTTTGTGACCTAGGACGTATAAGGTGGCATGAACACAAGCATACGTCTGCATCCTTGCTTCCAGGAGACAAATCTGAAGTAGTATTTAAAGTCCAATATCCTGCCTGGCATGGCAGCACACACTTATAGTCTCAACCCTGAGGGGGCTGAGGCAGGAAGATCACCATGAGTTCAAAGCCAACCTGAGCTGCATAGTGAATTCAAGGCCAGCCTGAACTACACAGGGAGACCCTGTCTTCAAAAACAAACCAAAAAAATCAATTTCCTACAGTTTACATTACATAAGATTTATTTTCATACTTCTCCAAGTATACAGACTGGGATACCATCTTCACAGCTGCATAAACATCTTATACAATTAACTAGGCAAAAGGTTTTAGATCAAAAATTGTCATAACTATTCCTTTGGCAATCAACAAAGAACTAATGGTTTTTCAGGCTTTGTGCCGGAGGGTCACGGGTACCCAAATGAGTAAGGAAAACATCAGTTTAGTTTGAGCCCAGAGTTTCAAAAGATGGATGTGCGCAGATGACTTCTAGCCCAGGATGGTCTGACTTACTGGTCTTTGCGTGTACCCCGGTGCCTAAGCAGTAAACATGCAGTCAAAGGCACACTTCCCGCTTTGACATTTGATCTGTCCCGGGCTGTGCTGAGGTGACCCAGCATCGTGATGCTGGACAGCAGCAGTGACAACAGCGTCCCCTCCACCACGCAGTCACAGGTTGACAACCAACACTCTACCGGAGGTGGGATGGTTCCGCCCGCACTCTGCAGCAGTTTGATCTGGGGGAGGGGGAAACGAGGAATCGAACTCAGGACCTATGCTTGCAAGGACTTGGCAGGCCGATCGCACCAGTGAAAGCTCTGGAAGTTTCGTCATTGTTTCATGGTAAGCTGCGTCACTGCGATCTTCAGGGTGGTGACCCAGCTCGACTTGGGTCGGAACTTGCCGGCAGGGTGGTGCAGCAATCCGTGTGTCTGGAGATGCCTCACTCAGGCCCCAGACTCGAAAGGAAGACCCGGCCTGGCTGTGGGTGATTTCAACCAATGCTCTTGTAGCCCGTGTGGAACAGAAAGAGAAAGAGGAAGGAGTCCTCCCGTTCTTTGGAGGCGCTCCAGCCCTTGCCGTGGCCTCAGGATACCGTCCCGAGTGCCTTCCACTCTCCCCCACGGACTCACGCTGGTGACTGCAGACAGCGTGCAGCTGCAGCTGGGTCCTCCAGCTCCCCAGCGCGTGGGTGGCCTTTATGGATTCCTCCACCTCTGATTCTGCACGGCCACTGAGACTCCTCCCCTTCTGCTCCCGTGAGCCTACTTATAAGCCTTCGTGTATCTCTACACATATTTTACGTCAACTGTGCCCCTGTAGGGCACCCTAACTAACCCAGCTGCCGAGCTAGGATGCGCAGGAAGGTAAGTAAGTTACACACATTTTCTGCTTATGATGGTTTCAGTTTATAATGAGTTAGTCAGGATGTAGTTCCGTTGTGTCTGTATCAAGACGGGCAAATACAAGAACTGTTTGCGAAACGGACAGACTTAGTCATTCGTGTTGCCACATGTGTTTTAAACACCTTCACAATATGCTGGTGTTAACAGATTCATGGGCCAAAGACCTGAACCTAGGGATCCTAGTGATCTAGATCAAGCTATTCACACCTGAAAGGCAAACAGAAACAGGAAAGGAATGTCATCAATACAGCCATCGGGCAGATGAGTGACATCAGGAGTCTTTTCTTCAGAGACCCTGCAGTGGATTTTAGATCTGAACAGGGGAGCGCTGGGACAGAGACCGAGAGATGTGTGCAACTAAAATCTCAGCCACACCGTGGTCTACTTGATCCTCACCTCGGTTCAGGGTCTGCAGGGCAGCTCTGGAGACGTCCGTGCTAACTCGGGAGGCCATCAGTATCCCCAGAGAGAATCGCCCCTGTTTGGGGCTGTTCTCGTCATGGGGTGATCTGCAACATCTCATCATGGGGTATCTGTTCATGAAGCTCAGCTCTTCCCGGAATCCAGGGTGATTCAGGTTGAGGGCAATGACTGAAGACTTGGAGGTACTGCTCCAGGGGACCCAGAATGGGGCGCTGCAAATAGCTTGCCCTGGAATATCCCTATAAATCTTGCAAACACCTCAGTTGCTCTTATCTCGGTGTCCTTGGTCATTGAGGATGGTGGAACAGGCCAGTGAACTTCGGGCCAGTGAACCTTGTATTAGCTGTGTTCAGACAGATGCCCCATAAGTGATCAATGGACCCGTGTGCAGAGCCAAATGGAAATCTGATCCGAAGTTTTAAGGTAATAAAGGAAACAGACACAAAATGAAGCCAGAGATGCTTTATCCTGCTTTTATTACCCATTAGGCCTCTTGCAGGCCAGGGAAAGAGTTGGTACCATTTAGCAAAGGCAGCCTCTAAGCTCCTATTATATTGATCCACATCCACAATCTAGTTCTGCCTTCTCAACACAGAATCAGACAGCAAATGTTTCCATCTTCCCCGCTTTTAGAGTGTGGGCCTGTGACTCTAATTCTACACAGGACCTGCACTTGCCAGTGAGTTCCGTGGGGCCCCAGGGAAGGGTGCTGGGTGCCCGTTCCATGGGGGTGGGGGATGTGATTCTGGGCCTAGAGACAGAAGCAGCTTTCTTACCAGTCTACACCATGCTGTGATTCTGAGAGCCTCTGCGGGGAAGTCGTCAGGTCCTTCCTGCTTAAAGCGCCCAGAGTGGGTACTGTCCTCCTGGCTACAAACCTAGCAAATAAGGAGAGTGGTTCACATTCCTGGTATTAAGTGACCAAGCTTTTAGGAAGCAATGATGTTGAAAAAGAAGTGGGGAGGGGCAGGGAGCAGAGAAGGAGGAAAAAATAATTAAGATGTGTTATGTACATGCTTCCCATGATGAATGTAATCATTATGGACTGCAAGTGCAATCGTTTTTTAAATTAAAATAAAATAAAAATGTGTTCTTCTAGAGGGACTTTCTAGACCAAATGAATTATCTCTGAAGAGGTCCAGAAACATACGAGAGCCTGCTCGGTGCAGAATATGAAGGTGGGTGGGGATGAAATACTTTGGAGCGTAAAAAACAAGTGACACGTGGTAGGGTAGGAAATGTAAGCAAGGATCCTCAGGTCTTCTGTGTGCACTGATCAGGCACTGAATAAACAGAAAGCCGTAGATGGCAGAAGGCAGGAGCCCGGCGATGCCACACCTGCCCTTCCGAGGCTGCCCTGATTGCGGTGCGGAGGCCTGCGGTGCGGAGGCCTGCGGTGCGGAGGCCTGCAGTGCGGATGCGGGAAGGGGTGAGTCCAGCCCCGGAGCATGATCAGGAAGCTGCACGGCCATCCAGGTGGGCCGAAATAAGACAGAAGTGGACGCAGCAGTGATCAAAATGGAGGGAAACACAGATTGATTTGTTCTACTGAGGTTTTTGATTTAATCAAGGAAGAGGAAACAGCAGATTCCCCAATAGGCTCCCTCTCTACCAGGGAAGGGGATACTCCATTCCCAGCATTTAAGCTGCAGCCTTGGATCTGTGTCTCCCTGAGGCAGCTCCGCACCCAGCCAGGCTGTGCAAACCCACAGACACTGTCAGGAAAGTTTATGGGTCTCCAGAAGCAGACCGGATGCCAGGAGATAAAAAGCCTTGCTTTACAACTCCCGTCCAAGTGCTCCCTTCAGGAGGAGAGGCAGCTCTGGACAGCTGTGAGATGCGTATCAGAAGGGTGACCTGGTTATTCATTTCCACAGAGCCCTGTTTGTCACGGCGTCGGTGCCTCCAGCTTCTCCAGCTTGAAGGGCAACTCGCCGAGAAATTTCCCCACCTAAGGAAATCAGGGTCACAGCCATCTATTCCCCTGTGACACGGCCTTCAGGTCTCTAATTAATTTTCTTGTCCAAAGAAGAGGGCGGAGAAACAGGTGGAGAGACTGCAAAAGCAGTTCATTTTTACCTATTTTTCCACATAGTTCCCTAACTTCTTCCCCTTGATTGATTTAAGGGTTTGCATTTCTTGTTTTCATATCATGGGAAGTGAACCTTTAATTTTCATAATCAACAATGTCTATTTTTATTTTAAAAGATGCATGCAATATGAAAGAAGTATTTTATTTGAGTTTATGGAACCGTATTAAGATTCTGTACAAGAACAGAAGCAATAGGAAATATGAGGGGATTTATCCGGCAGGCTTACAGCATCAGAGGTGGATGGGAACACAGGAGCCTCTGTGCAGAGAGGAGCTGGAGGGCTCAGAGGCTGAGCAGCCAAGAGCAGCAGAACAAGAGGGATCAGGGTCCAAGGTCCATAGCCTGGAAGTTCACTGGAGGTCGCTGGTGCCAGTCAACACCAGAAGGCTGAAGAAATGAGAGACCATGAGACCAGTAGCCAAAGGCAATGGTTGCAAAGAAGCGACCTGCTCATGAAGCCTGCCACTCTTCAAAATGGGCAGACTTCCTTCTCCTTTCCCTTCTTATGCCATCCGGCCTACCAGCCTATTGGTTGGTGCCACCCACACCCAGGGTGGATCTTCCCCTTCTGTTTGCTAGTCCACATGTCAATCATACACAGACACACCCACAGCTGTGCTTTACTAGTCTGCTAGGCTTTCTTAATTCATTCAAGTTAGGGTATCATGATTAATGGTCACAGAAACATCACAGAAGGCAAGTCCCTGGATGCTTTCGTGCTGATTCTGGGTATTTTCAACCTGTTTCTAGACAGGACACAAGGAAGTCAAGGTCACAAATACATTCTTGAGACTCTCCAAAGAGTTAACCCAGGATATAAAAAAAAAAAAAACCTGACCAGCCCTTCTCTGCCCCTGACTTCTAATTGTGATGAAATTATTATCTCAGACTAAGGGCTTCATCACCTCAGACACAGTAACTCAGAAGAGCATGGTAAGGGGCTGGTCATGAGCAGTGGTAGCAGCCAAGGAAGATGGATCCCAACAGGCTGGACAACCAAACGCACCTCCTTTCTGGCCTGCACCCCCAACCCACAGTGGGCAGCTGAGGAAGTGAAACCACTAACAGTCATCTCTGCACCAGCCTGTGGTCATCTAATCAGGTGTAAATCAAGAACACAACGGGTTGAGGGGTCCGTGAATCCTGAATGTAGCGAGCTGTCTCGAGGGTCAGCAGCACCCCTTACCAGAAGGGAAGCTGGCGGTGTCTTAGTCCGTTTTCTATTGCTGTTGTGTCCCAGTAGTTTACAAAGCAGTCTGCTTTGCTCACAGTGTTAGTGGCTGGGAGGCCACACCCCATGACTTCATTAATGTCCTCCTGTCTTCGTCCGTTTCTCATCACTGGACACAACCCCCAGCACCCACAAACTGAAGAAGAGCGGAGTATTTTGGCTCATGGTTTTTAAAGGACTCTATCCACTGTCCACTGGCTCCAAGGCTCCAAGGGCAAAGTGGAAGTGTCTGCTGCAAAAAAGCCACTCATCCTGTAACAGCCGAGAAGCAGAGAGCAAAAGGAGGAGCCCGAGAGGGACACAGCCAGGTTACTGCCCAGTGACCACGTCTCTTGTCTGGGCTCCAAGTCCTAACAGAGCTGTCTACTCTGCACCTGCTCGTAGGTGAGGCCACTGACAGCACAGCACCTTCCCAAAGCCCCCTGAACACATGGCCTTTCAGGGGGCTTCCTAGACTAGAACCCCAGTGTTTCCCAAAGGTCCCACCTCCAAGTACCTTTAACTTACGACCTTGGTGATTAAGTTTTCAAGATGTGAATCCTAGGGAGCAAACATGCAAACCGTAGCAAAAGAGCAGACGGTATAAATTGCATGAATAAGTGTTCAGAGCATGAAAACTCTTTGCACTTTATCTTTTCCTAAGACATCTGTCCAGATCCTCTTTGGACTGTCTTACCTCCTGGTTCAGAGCAGTGTCGGCATGCATATGTGTGTGCAGGTATGTGTGTATCTGTCTATTTGTCTGTCTGTTTAGATGCAAGAAGTCAGTACAGGCTGTTACATACTCTTACAAATACACCCAGTGGATGGCACCAATCTCAGCTCCCAGCTGCCTGGCCTCAACCTTGCTCCTCCCAGCTTTGATGCCAGGGGAACCCAGACTTGCTCCACTCCAAACTAATGCCACTTAGAACAGTTTCCCAGAATATAGCCCGGTAAATCCTTGACCTAGTTTAGCCATGCAGCCAGGCCTCAGTGTAGTAGACCTCCTCACTACCTTCCCATGACCAGGAGGCCCCGGTCTGGCTAGGCCTTCCAGACTAGTAGCACCGTCCTATGTGGACTCATGACAAAAAAGACACTATGCCCTAAGGAGTCTCTCAGTGCTCTCCTCCTGGAGAAAGAGATCATTAGTTATCACGTACTATGGCCAAATCAATTGAACAGACAATGAGTATTGTGGTCAGGGGTTGCACAGAGAGCAATTACCTACAGGACACAGAATTTATAATATTATTTTATGATGGTCACCCAGAATTAAACACAACAAAGGGCAGGAAATCTGTCCACAACAATAAAGACCCAGAATATTCAACCAAGGGCCTGGATCCCACAGCAATGTCCTGCATGAGTCCAGCTGAAGACTCAGAGCCCATGACAATGCCTCCCACAAGTCCAACTGGAGGTCTAGAGCCCACAAGAAGGACTCACGCCAGTCTCTTTTACGGATCCGTGCTGGGAAGGCCCAAAGGTCAGGTGGAAGCTAGAAAGTCTGTGCCAGCGGGGTGAAGGAGCTGTGCTGGTAGGTTGAGGGTTCTACGCTGGAGCCGCGAAGTCACACTCACAACAAAGGCCAGGGCTCCCCTGAAAAGTACCACAGCCATCCTCAGCGACACGGAGGTCCCGAGCTCCTCCAATGATGAGACTAGTTGAGTACATGTCAAGAAGCCAGTGTGACAAGCTTCTCCTGGAGACTGAACAGCACACATCTTCCTCTCCAGAGCCAGGAAGTGATGCCCAGTGCAAGGACCAGAGCTCCCCCAAAGTGAACCACAGCCACTCTCACCAACAAGGTCCTGAGCTCCTACGATGATAATGGCCAAACCCATATCAGGGAAGCCAGCATGACGAGCTCCTCCAGGAGAACCAGCAGCTTGAAACAGCAACATTTAGAAAACTCACAACACCCTGCTCGTCTTCTCCACGTCTCTATTTATGCTGGCTACTTTCCTCAGATGGGACAGCTACACTCAGCACCATGCTGAATTAATTCAGCTGGTGTTAAGTCGATGACCAGTTTTTAATCCACAACACTGAGTTTTCCTCAATTGAAAAACTAGATGAAAAGAAGATACTGGCTAGGCAGCAGATGGGGACTATTTCATTGTACCAGCTAGAAATACAGATAAGAGATGCCACCAACATGGTAGACACACTGTGGAGATGGGCATGGGACAAAGAGGGCAGAAAACAAGGAAGGTGTCTCTAAAACCATAGCCTCTTCTCAAGCCACGCATAGCACCACCACACACCTGTAATCCCAGGGCCTGGGAGGCTGAGGGAGGAGATTTTGAGTTCAAGCCCCGCCTGATCAACAGATTTAACAAGATCCCGCTTCAAAATGTTAAAAAGGTTTTTTAAATGTTTTGAAAGACTGAGGATGTAGCTAAGTGTGAAGGCCCTAGGGTTAAACCCCAGTAATGGAGGGAAAGAAGGAACCACACCTTAGAGACGAGATTACTCATCAGTGCCGGTACAGTGATACCTCGGCGCACGAACTTAATTCCAACGATTATGGAAAAGGTGGCCACGTTTGTGTTTGTCACCCAATGCAAAGTCTGCAAACACAAACAAAATTTTGCCAAATGCTTCTGTTTGCAAACTAAAGTTTTCACCAACAAAAATGTTCATAAACCAAGATCCAATTCACTGTGGGGCAGGGCCAGCTCCATCTGATGGGACCAAAGATACATCATTCCAGTTATCTGCACTGATCATCCCCAAACCTTGCAAAGTGCAGCCTAAAGCATGTTTTCTATTTCATATGATTCTGTGGATTGACAGGGTCTAGCTGCTCAGGTGGCCATGCTGCCTCACCTATGGCCTCTCGAGGGGCCTCAGTCAGCTGACCTGAAGCTCCCCAAACCCTCACACACATACTCTCATAGCACTGGCTAGAAGACTGGACTCTCTCTCTCTCTCCTCTCTCTATACCAGCAGCTTTCTATGCAGTGGGGTCCAGACACTCGCCATTGTTAATGCCCCATCGGCCAAAGCATGTGATTCAACCAACCCCAGAATCACCTCATGAATCCAGGGAGCACAGCTTCATGGAGCTACAAAATACAGTGTATCATGTCTGCATTCAGGCCACTGCTTTTCTGAGCCAGCATTATATCTATTTGTTTCTCCTCTATTCTCCGTCAGTGATTCATCGAGATTTTCTGAACTTGTCTCATTCCTTCAGCTGAGCCAAATGAAAAGCAGATCCCTGCCCCCAACTTCAGTTGAAAATAAGGTGAGAGCAAGCCCCACTGCTCTGACCTGCGCCAAATGCTTAAATGCACGCGCATGCACACACACACACACACACACACATTCATGGTAGCAGCACTGGGAATCAGTTGGACAAACACCCAGGTCCACCCTGGTGAAGCAGCCAGACCATATGCGCAACTGACTTTCTCCGAGTCTCTCCCCAAAATGGCCTCAGGAAGAGCTCCCCTCCCCAGACTGTGTTTCTCCTTTTATGGGTGGCTGTTGCCTCACATGTTTGTGGAGCAAATTACACCAAGCTCGCCATGACTCAAGCATTTTCAAGACAGGAGCTTGAACCCAATTTCTGTCCAGTGCTATTTTCATCTTAATGTCGTCGGACCGCTCCAATGATATTTACTTGAAAATTGAGTAAGATTCTCTTGTTGTAGGATGAATTCCTTCCTAGTACCAAAGCAGAGTGACCTACTGCTTTCTCCCAGAACTTAAATGGGCTTCTTTGTTAATGGAAATCTGGACTGAAATGGAAATTTCATGGATTTCTCCACATAGTTAAGTCAGCTTCTTTATTAATGGAAAGCTTGATTGAAATGAAAATTTCATGGACTTCTCCACATAGTTAATCACTGAACAATGCTAGGAGAGTTCAGAGGCATTTCTGCTGCATTTTTCTGCCATTGCTTTGGTGTGTAGGCAAAACTCACCTTTTGAAATGTGCATTAAAGTGAATAAGGATGGGGACAGGCACAGCAAAATGCAAGCAGGAAATTTGCAATTTAGATAATGAAGGACCCAGGACCTTAATATGACAGCAATCTAATCAGCCCTCAAATGTGGCCCCCCTCAGCAGCTGCCAACGATTGGTTCCACGACCCCCTGGATGCTGAAATAGTAGGCGCTCAAGCCCCTCGTATGAAATGATGAGGTGTCTGCGTGTAACCTAACACATCTTCCTGTCTACTTTAAACCCTCTCTAGATTCTGTGTAACACTTAATGCAATGGGAATGATAGTAAATAGTTACTGCACTGCCTTGTTTAGGTAATAATGATGAACAAAGTTTATACATTCTCGGTATGGTTGTAATTTTTTAGGCAGTTTAGTTGAATGCAAAGATGTAGAACCCTCCAATGCACCCAGAAAACAGAAGACACACTGCAGCACACTGCATGCTCTCAAGTCTGAGTCTGGAAACTTACTAAGCCCATTCCTATAGTTCTTTCTTCCTCACTTCCAGTATAAGGAAAAGGAGCTGCCTTAACCCAAGACACTGGTCAACACTAAGGAAGGTGACGACATTATGGTTTAGATCTAAAATGTCCCCTAAAGTCTCATGCTTTTGGAAGGTGACTGTGTCGTGCAGGCAGTACACTCACTGTGGACTTGTCAGCTAATTGGTTCACAGTTGCCTGTGCTGGAGGTGGGTCACTAGGGGTGTGACCTAGAAGGGAAATATCCTCCTCTCTCTCTCTATGCTTCCTGGTTGCCATGAGGTGAGTCGTTTTCCCCTGCAATTCCCTCGCATCATGTCCTTTCTGCCTTGGAGCAGCCAACCATGGACTGAACCCACTGAAATCACGATCCAAAATAAACCTGAGATCAGCGCATCGCTCTGTCTATGTGATTTCCTTTCTCTCCTTTTCCTTGCTCCTGACCTCTCTTGGCCAGATATAGGTTTTACTGAATTCCTGTAACTCCACTGTGTTTGACGTCTTTCTCTCTGTCCCCAGGAGGTGGGATATTAAGTGGGGAAGAGCCAGGGTCTAGCTGCCCACTGCTTACTAAGCTGTGATCTTTACAAGACATTTAAGTTCTCTTTTCCACCTGAAAAATGAGGCAATGTGGTTCCATCCCAGGAAGTAAGTGAATGAAGCACTTACCACAATTCCTGATTCAAACATGCAATCAGCAGACAGCGCCATCTGAGGTGACAGTAGTGGCAGCAGAAGAAACACTGTTGTTGTTAGGACCTGGGCCTCAGTGCCTGCCTCGTTATAGCACGGAGAGGCTCCGGGCCACAGCTGGGTTCTTCCTGGAGCACAGACATGTAAGCTGCCCCCTCCCTCCACGGTCTCAGCAGTGTCCGCCCAATCTTGAGTCCGTACCACAGTGTATCCCCTCTGCCCTCAGGACCACAACACCCTTCCCAGCTGCCGAATCTCTGGGTGGAGACAGCCTCACTCTCCCTCAGGCTCAGTCCCTGATGCCCGCTTTCTGCCCCGCACCCTGCTGCCCTTCTTACCTTAGACGCCCTCTCACTGGGCTCTGGGAGCTGCCTTCCAAAGCTCACCTTGAGCTCTCCTGCTAGCTCTCCTGTCCTCTCTCCCTCCCCACTGAGCACAGCTGAGTTATCACCACCTGGGGTCACAGCCACCAGCCGCCATTGGGACAGCGTGGACCTGGCTCCCACGGAAGCACGGTAGGGAGCGCTGCTGAGCACACAGCAGCCATTGCCCCCGGCCCTTTACACAGCTCGTTCCACCTCCACACAGACCTGTGAGGTAGGTGCTAGGTGCTCATCTTCATCGGCAATGGAATTGAAGCACAGAAAGGTTAAGGAATTTTCCTAAGGAAACACAGCTTGTGATGGTGCCAGGAGAAGCCCTCAGACTGCAACTCTAGCATCCATGCTACAACCATATGACACTGCTCCTAAGATTGTGTGTGTGTGTGTGTGTGTGTGTGTGTGCGCATGGGTGTGCATCAGTGTGTGCAGCAGCAAGAGAAACAGCTCCGGAAGGTGGTTGTGGAATGTAAACGTTCTCTTTTACCCCAGCGTTTACTACAGTCTTGAATGCAAACACATATTCACCGACTGAACCGGAAGACCTCTGGCCCAGAGGCGAGGCGTTTTGTCTCCAGGCCTTCAGGGACTAGACTTTCTGCTCCTGTGGGTCTCTGTCCTCTGGGTGCAGACGTCCCTCCCACAGGAGACAGCACCTCCTTCTGTCTCTGCCCCACACCCACTCGAGAGACAGCTGGGGCCTGGAGGTCACTTGCAAGCTTGGCTCAAAACCTTCATCCACCAGGTCTGCAGGGACAGAAGAACTTTCCGTAGGCTCTCAGAGAGCCGTGCATCCCTCAGCTCCTGCCTGAGACCCTGACCTTGGCCTTATTTCATGGTTCAGCCCTCAGCTTCTGCCTGAGGTTCGGGTGACTGCCGGTGCTCAGGGTCTTTGAAAGGAGAACCTGCAACCGACCACACCCTAACTCACTTCTTGGAAGACCCAGAACACTGAGCACCAGCCCACCCGTCCTATGGCTGAGTTCAGAAATGAGTGACGTCCGTTCACATACAAAGAGCATCAGAATTCTAAATTTTTATTAAACACTGTACCTATTGATAAAGGCTCCAACTCCAGATATAGCTTATTCAATCTTTATTTCATCAGGCATTCTAGAAAGAATTTTCTATCCAGACTCAAAAGGTACATTGCAAATGCACCTTAACCTTCCATGTGACTTAGAACTCGGTTTAAATTCTAGGTAAAATATGCAAACAGCCAAAGCGTGCTTTAAAGAGATACTACGGTAGCCTCATTTCCTTAGGACGAGTTACCCATGCTGGATCAAACTAATCCAAAATCGATTCTCATCATCAAGTACTCATTGAGCAAACTGTCAAAAAACTGTCATCAAGAGGACAAATAATTTTGAGGACAAAAAATATGCATCGAATTTGTACAGCTTCTCTGGGAGAAAGATAAAAGCATGTTTCCAGTTGACTGGGTCTGCTTGGAATCGCCCAGACTTTGGTCAAAGATGCCAGCTCTATCTCAGCTCAATGCACATTTTTAATAACAGTGATAAAACATTACAATTGGAAAACTCTTCACAAACTGTGCATAATCTCATTTAATCCGATGACAACACTGTGACAACAGTGTCATTATCCCCATTTTCTAGCCCAGAGAACGGAGGCTGCAAGTCTCCATACTTCCCCATATTACACAGGGAATTAGCGCTTTCATTTAGCAAGCATTGACTGAAAAATATTCGCATCAGGCACTGAGATACATGCTGGGGAGCCAGGAATGAGGAAGACATTTCCCCTGTCCAAATGCTACTGGAGATGTCAAGCTGTGGGAACTCTTCCTCTTGTGACTTTGCTTTCCCCAAACTCCCTCATTCTGCTTTCTGGAAGCTGCTGGCCAGCTCTGAGCTCACAGCCTTGAGGGAAACATTTGGCACAGCGGAAACAAAAATAGCTCATACACCTTCCTTGCGCTGAGGTTCCAAAAGCCTAACTTCCTGAGACAACATCAGACACCACAGGAAAAAAACAGCACATATTGAGGAAACCTGAAGCAAGAATTTGCTCAGGTGACACCAAGTTTCACTTTATGCAGAGAGGAAGGGAAGAGTAGGAGAAGGGAGAGGAGTGGGAGCCACATCCCCTCCCAGCGATGCCACCAGGAAGTGGGTGGCCCTGGAGCAGAAGTCGCAGCTCCCCTGTCTCTGTCCCCTGGCACCCAGGGAGCCACACTTGTGTGGTAAGGAGCAGCGGAAAGCCAGGTGATCTAATGGGCTAAAAGGTGAGTCCATGGTGACATATTTGCACCCATGTGTAGTCACATGACTCAGACTGGGGGGCAAGTGTGAGGCTGGGGACTCTATATACAAATAGACTTGAATTATATCAAATACTCAGGTCCTCCCGCATCCTTGCTTAGGGGCCACACTTCACACCCCTACCCAGATAACAAAGCAGCGGCTGCCAGAGTCTCACTTCTGAAAGGGTGACCTCATTTCCTATCAGAATGGCCTCCTTGTAAATAGCAAATACAAGCTCTGGACACAATACTGGCACACTCTCTGAGGCCCCTGTGGGCCGGGATTTGCAAGGAGCGACTAGGGCCCAGTGAGCTCCCTACCTGTGTGGCTCTGGCCCTCAGGTGAGCTGTGCTCCTGCTGTTGGTGTCACCTGTCATCTGCCCAGAGGAAAAAAGGACAGACTGCCAACGCCACTGGGTGGCACGGAACCATTCCAGGAAGAGGCGAGGCAAAGGAGAGCGCTCCACGGTGCACAAACTCTGTCCCGCCACTCTGGCTTCTGCGCCCCGGAGGGCAGAGGGGGCTGGAGTTTTATGGCACGAACGCTGGGAAACTGCCCTTCCAAGTCACCACCGTCCTGTTCTTTGTCCTCGCACCCGGCAAAGCCTGGGATCTGGACTCGTTGGAAGCCCCACCAGGAGCCCTCACGGATTTGGAGAAAGACATCAAGATTCAGGGCGTCAGCAAACTGCAAACAGCACAAAAGCAAAGAAAGCTGCGCTCAGGGCTACAGCACATAAAACTGCCAGACGCCAGCGAGGACGAATAAAATTCTCAGAAGTAGCCAGAGAAAAATGGCAGAGAAATCAATGGCTCAAATGACTGCCAAGTTCTTATCTGCAACCAGGGAGGCCAAGACCAAGTCCACCCGGAGTTCTATGTCCAGGGGAGGCATTCCTCCAAGGTAAAGGAAATGTGGAACAAACGGGGCTGGCGTCAAACTAAGGGACTCAGACAACGCCTAACTCTAAGAAGAGCTGAAGAGAGCACTCCAGGATTAGAAACGATGCCAAGGAGAAACTGAGGTCCTCATGGAGGGACAGAGAGAATTTAAATAGCAAATATCCAGGCAGTTGTAGACTTTATTTTCCTCACTGTGCTCAGCAGACACCACAGGGTTCCTATTGCCTGCCTGCTGGCAGAGGCGAACCACATGACGACTGTGCTCTAAGGCCTGGTGCTGCAGAGACCCTGTGGGGGTCTGCGCGTAACCAGTGCCGCATTAACTATGACCCGCGGAGGACACCGTAGTCAGCGCTCAGAAATCAAGCGAGGTGTCTGAACAAAGGAAATTTTAATGAAGGGGGCCTGGTGCTTGCATGGGCATGTAGCCCTCTAGCGCCATCTGTTGGCACAGTCTAACCTTGCACCAGCTGGCAAAGGAGGAATATTTACCAGATCCAGCTTAAGCATCATAAACCAAGGCCAAAAAACAAAAAAATAGAAATTTATGGAAAAAAACTTGAGCTGAGAAGCAAAAAAATTGATAGTTATTCCATATGTACAGTCTAATCCATAGGAGCATCACTAAAACGAGCACAAAGGTATAGAACTTTAAAACTCAGAGATAAATCAAATAGAATCCTCAAAAAAAAAAAACCCACACATTTAAAGAACCTCAAGACAGCAGAAAAGTATGGACCAGGGAACAAGAAACAAGAGAAATAAATAAAAGGTGGTGGGCTTGACCTCAACCTCGGGATCCTGGGTGAAAGAAGCACACAGAGAGGAGTGCTCGCTGGAGGACGCCGTTGCCACAGAGCCCTAGAGAAGCCACCTGACCTGGGAGCGCAAAGGCAGCTCAAAGCAGCAGAGACTCGGGCAAGATGACGACAACGTTCTGCACGCTGGCTGATTTCGTGGGTGTATGTATGCCTATGGCCTCCAAAATCCCTGAATTGTACGCGCTGAGTGGATGTAGTTTGTTCTGCATGCATTTTACCTCTGCAGAGTTTCAAAGTGCAATGGATTAAATGCTCCACTTGGAGCCCTGGGATAGGGGAGCCGTAAGGTTGTAGGGAGAGCTCTGCAGCCCCGGAGGCTCGTGCAGCGTCCTGCACTGCGCTGTGCTGTGAACCTCCGTGCGTGCATGACACCTGGCGTCTTACAAAGGCGGCCTCCTCTACAGAGGCACGGGCCAGAGATCGAGCTCTCCAGACCTGGCAGAGCCAAGCCAAGGGCCAGCTCGCTGTCCAAGGTTGCCGCTGTTCAAGCTAAGGGCGAGCTGAGTTCGCTGTCCAAGGTACCTGCTGGACGTCGGAGGCAGCTGCGCAGGCAGAATGAAAGAATCATCGCTGGGGAAGGCCTGATAGAGACATCTTTCAGACACGCCTGGGCTCGGGCTCGGGCCCCGGAGCTGGCTCCTCATTTGATGGACAGATAGCTCCGGAGCCAAGCAGCTCCCCTGGAGGAGCGCTGAAACGTGAAGGCAGTCAACACACAGGATCAACCGAGTCGGGGCTGTAGCAAATACCAAACATTCGCTGCCCTTTTCCCTCTTGAATGCCTTTAAAAGTCAAAGCGAATAAATTTGTCCTTGTGTATATGGTAAAGACCTCTCCCAGGCCTGCTGAGAAGAGCCTCAGAATGGATGGTGTGGGCATAGAGTGAGAGGGGCTTCCTGCGTCTAGGAAAACTGCACAAGAGGATCTTTTTCACAAGAAACAAAAAAGGAAAACACTTCAAAACAAAACACTCAAAACAACTGATATGCATTTTATTTTACAACATAAAACATTAAACTAGTTGCTAACGGGAAAAGCAGTCTTGATGGCCTTTGTAAACACTGATGCACTTAGAGTAGCCTATATGGGAACTTGTGAACCGAAGCCACCAAAAGTATTTTCTTTCTGTAGATCAAATACTAATGATCCACATCAGCACCGTTCTTTCCATGCTGTCATCCTGGAAAGCAGTGTGCTTATTCTCAGGTGAGGAATTACATTTTAGAACCGAATACCAACCATGATCTTGAATATCTTAACAGTTGCATGGTCTCTATGCTATAATCTTAATCTAGTTATTCTGGAGCAAACGGTATGTGAGTGTAAAGCCCTTGGTTGGTGCACTGGAAATAACACAGGATTAGAATCACAGCCCGTCCCTTACGTGATTTCGGACATGCAGCCACTCGTCTGTACTTCAGTCTCCTCCTCTGGGAAACCAGGAATACCCACGGCACACGAGATCTTCAAAAACACACAAAGCCTATGGAACTGTCACTCACAGATGAGCAATAAATGTCCAAGTCCCATTCTTCCCTCCGTCAGGATAAACTTTCTTGGCTTTTCTCACAGTATTTCATTTCTGGCAATGGACAGAGTGATTTGGAATCGGGATCACTCTTGGCGAGCTGGTTGATGGAGCCACCATAACGCAGGCACTGGCCCAGGTCTAGCTGGTGTGCCAATGCTGCAGTGCTTCAGACTGAGTCTGGAATTCACTGGCAGTGTCGGGAGTAAGATACGGGGCTTCCGGGGTCCCATTCCTTCACCCCGATGAGGGGCTGGTAATAGCAATGATCTCAAGTGGTCCCTTGGGAGCTGCGTGGGTTCCAGGAGACAGTGTGTCTCTGTTCATCGCTAGAAGAAGCCCTGGACTTTCTGAGTCATCAGCCAGATTCTCCTTCTCCCAAAGCTCTGTTGGTTGCTGATTTTACTCCAGCTCCTGAAAACCTTTTCCTCTGTGGCCTTTAAAACTACAGGACACTGTCAGCAAAATCTCTTTATGAGTAACTTCCCTTTCTTTGTTTTTGCTGAGACTCTTGTCTGCCTGTGGGCACGGCTTCTGTGGGACTCTCTCAAGAGCTGATTATTTTCTCATCCCAGGGGTGTGGCAATGACACTGGTGTCCTTGCTTTTGTCACAGATCTTAAACCAAGTGACCTTTCTCTTCCCTGAACTCTCTTTCCTTGAAGCCCACGTCACTAGGCAACACCTCATCCCCCATGGGTGTCATCAGGGGACCCCACATACCTGGGTTGCATCTCCCCCTTGCTGGTCACTCCAACTCTACTCACATAGCTTTGCCACCCTTAGACATAACCCCTGCTGCACTCAGCAATCACTGCTTTCTCTTCTTCAGTTTGTTTTCTCTATGTTTACCGTATACTTACAGTATCTTAGCCTACACTTCTTCACATAAACTCACAGTGTCTTACTCTACGCTTTTGTACTTGTTCTTCCTAAATCAGTTTTAAACCTTCTACTCTTTGTTCACTGTCCCTGATCTTTCATTCACTCATTTATTTAACGGACTGGTAGGCACCAGCAGTGACAAGATATTAGTGATGCAAAACAGATTAAATAGTAAAAGATCTGCACTTTTATTGCACTGGGATGGAACAGAGGGAGATGGTGGACCGTGCATGGTGTTTAGTGAATGACAGTCTATCGGACAAGGGAAACAGGAGCAGGAGTTTGGAAATCTTGGAGGGCCAGACGTGGTGGCACACATATGTAAACCCAGAACTCGGGAGGATGAGGCAGGAAGATCACTGTGAGGTTCAGTCCAGCCTGAACTACATAGTGATTTCAAGGCCAGCCTAAGCTACATGGTGAGACACTGGCTCAAAAAAATTAAAATTAAAATTAAAAAGAAAGAAGGCTTGAAGAATCCACATTGTTTTTCTTTTTTTGCTGTACTGGAGTTTGAACACAGAACCTTTCCACTGAACTACTTCTTTTTTCCTTTGTTTCTTCCTCTTTGCTCTTTCTTTTTTTTTCCTCTATCCTTCTTTCTTGGAAGAATCTTACTTAAGTTGTCAGGTAAGACTTAAACTTGCAACCCTCTTGCCTCAGCCTCCCAAAGCACTGGCATTACTGGCAGGTGTCGCCACACACAGGTGGAGTCTGCTTTTCTAAAAAGTAGCCAGAGATACACACACACACACATGCACACACACACACATGCACACACACACACACACACACCATGATACCTGCCCCGCACTGGCACAGGACCAGGCCAGGCAGAGATCCAAAGAGAGGTGCTCCCGGGAGAATAAATAGCAAAAGCAAAGGACCCAAACTGGAGCGGATCAGGGTGCTTCAGGGGCAGGGAGTGGACAGCACAGTGCAGAGGGCTGAGCCTCAGCACCTGAGATTCTCCGCCCACGGCCCCTGACCCTCGGGTGTCCTTCCTTCCTGCCTCGCCCGGCCTGGACCTGAGGTCGTTGCTCCTTTGCAAATCCCCGCGACTCCATTGCCTCACTACTCTGCATATTTGCCTGGAAAACACAGGCCCTGTGTTAGTCCACCCTGTGCGGACTCTGTACCTCAGCTCCAGGTAAACTAGACTGGAGGCCGGCACTGAACCACATGGCTTCAGCTCACTGCTGCCGCTCTCCAGGGGGCCCTTTGTGGACCTTGGCAATCCGATCTTTCTTTTCCTTGGTATTCTGTAAGACCTCCTCACACTTCCTCCCTTGGCAAACCTTCACTGCCTTCTCTCCTCACATCAGCTTCTTTGTGTTCTCAGACACAGACAGAG